>KK114040.1:62904-81494 GCA_000611955.2 Stegodyphus mimosarum | reverse complement strand
ATTTTTTTGGGTACCATATTTCAATGCAAATATTCATTTTGCCCATTCGCGAATCAATTTGGACAATTTCTTTGCATGACGTCTGTACGTATGGACAAAATAAAGAATTCTTTTTTTCCAAAACGGATTGTAAACATTTAAAATATTCTGTTCATAAAAAATCATAAAATCAAAAGAAGCTACAATCTTGTATAACAATATATAATTACAACATATGAATTCAATTTAAAATGTAAAACTAAAAAGTAAGATAACGATAACCATTTACGATAATCTCACTAATTTAATAAATTAATATCTTCTGCAGAAATTAACGATAGGGAACATAAAATCTTGTGTTTGAAATGAGCTTTTCAAAATGGAAAATGCAAATAATAAAAAATACAACATTATTTCATTTTAAATTGAAGCGAATAAGGACTTTTACATTTATTTAATAAAGAAAATATTTAATATTTGTGCATTTATTCAATTGCATTGCGTGCGCATGAGGCTCGAAACGAATATTTCCCTCAAGTCGTAATATTTTACCATGACACAAAATCCGTGAACTGAACATTTCGAAAAGGTTTCCTCTGGGCTGTTAAACAAGTCCTCTGTTATTGCTCTGTTATGCAGGTGCTTCATTATGGACCATGGTTTATAAATAAAATAAATATTTACAATCATTTCAAGAATTATGTCTGATAATAACAATTTAAGCAATCTGACTTTAAATGTGTATTTAAAGAATTTTAAAAAGTACATGAGAGAGAGATTTACTTTCTGAAATTCTTAAATTAAATAGTAAATTCCTAAATTAAATTTTTCTCATTTGCTAATGCTATAAGGATCGGACGAAAATAACTTACGTAGTCTTCCGCCAATAACAGTTTTAGAGCTTGATTATTTTGCCAATCAAAACGATATCGAAATCGAATTTATGTATATTTCAATTTTTTACAGATACTCAATAAAATGAAACGAGTACAACAGAAAAAATTAAGTGGAGCAGAAGGAAGAAAACGAAGGAAAGCTCAAAATGAAGCATGTGTGAAGTCAAGCAAAATTCTGACAGCATTTTTGAAAAGTAATAAAGATTCGGAATCATTCACATCAAAATCGGAAGAAGATGTAGCGATACATACATCATCTCCCTGTATTAAAATATTTGAGAAAGAAAACTTAGAAGAGAGGGACAGCAGTGAAGTAGACTTGAATAAAACGGAATGCAAATATTCGTCAAATTCTGATGAAAATTCGGACGAGGATGCACCTGATCCAACTCAACAAGACAAGCCAAAAGGTATTGAAACGATAGCTGATGTGATTTACCATCGTGACTTCGGATATCTGAATTTTGACCAGGCAACAGAAAAGCAATCGTACCAGATGCACTTCGTATAGAAATAGTAGAGAAAGGGTCGATTTATTTTCAGAAAAATGTTGGGCCTTTTGCACAAAAAAATAACAGATCCATGACCTCAGCATGGTTTATCAAACAGTTAGGAAAAGGAAAAGGAGGTATGGTGAATAGATCTTGGTTGGTGTACTCTCCTTTAAAAAGAGCAGCATTCTGTTTTTCGTGTCTACTTTTTCCATCAAAAGATGCAGTCAGTAGCTGTTCTTCTTTGGAAACTGAAAGTGGTTTAAGTAGTTGGAAGAAACCAGAAAAGGTTACTGCACATGAGAATTCTCAAAGACACCGAAATTCTTTCACAACCTGGAAAGAAATGGAAAGGGGGCTGATGAAAAAAGAAAGTTTAATAGATGCCCAGCTTCAAAATCAAATTGCTACAGAGAAAGAAAAATGGCGACAAATACTTAAGAGGATGTTGTGTTGCATACTGCATTTAGCCAAACAAAATATGGCCCTAAGAGGCCACAGAGAAAGTATCACTGAGAGTGAAAGAAACGCTGGAAATTTAATAGAACTTCTGAAGCTCATCGCAGAATTTGATCCAATTATGAAGGGCCACGTTTCGTATGTGCAGCAAAATCCAGGGTCAACTACATACCTTTCGCCAGAAATACAAAATGAATTTATCCAGATTCTAGCAGCTGCAGTTAGAGAAAAACTTGTGTGTAATATTCAACGTGCCAAATACTATGGTATACTGTTTGATTCAACTCCTGACGCTGCTAATCAAGAGCAAATGTCGGAAACTATTAGATATGTAGATATTGACTTTCAGGAAAAAACTGTGGTAATAAAAGAGTGTTTCCTAGGATTTATTCAAACTCATAAAAAAGATGCAGCAAGTATAGCAGGTATAATATTACAACAACTAGAAAAAGACAAATTAGCTTTCAAAGACTGTCGATCACAGTGTTACGACAATGCGCCTGTGATGTCCGGCTATAAGTCAGGAGTGCAACAAAGACTCACAGCAATTAACCCAAAAGCTATATTTGTTAACTGTGATAATCATACACTTAATTTAGTTGGGGTTCATGCTGCTAGTCATGAGGTAGCTTCTGTGACGTTTTTTAGTACGATACAAGCTATCTATGTTTATTTTTCAAGATCAACTCTTCGATGGAAAAGACTGAAAACTGCTCTAGGTGTATCGTTGAAGTCGGAGTCAGAAACTCGTTGGAGTGCCAGAGTAGAAGCTGTTAAACCGGTACATGATCAACTCGAAACTTTAGTAGAATTATTTGAAAATATTGCAGAGGATCATGACGAAAATGCAGATACAAGAAGTGATGCAATTCAATTGTTGCATCGAATCTTAACTTTTGAGTTTTTTGTTCTTCTTCGATTCTGGAATACAGTACTTGCCAAGATTGACAGGGTCCAGAAAAGACTTCAAGACCCCTCTATGAATTTCCACAATGCTGCTCGAGATATTCAGGCTTTACAAGAGTATCTCCTACAAAACAGAGATGAGATATGCATGAAATCTCTTGAAGACGCCAAGGAACTGTGTAATGCTTGTGATATCCAAGCTGAAAGACGACAGAGAAAAAAGAAGAAAATGCCCGGAGAAATTGCAGATGATGTAGGACTCACAGCAGAAAATGAAATGCTGCGATTGATGAAAAGTATGCTGGACAAAATACACATAGAAATGGTAGACAGATTCATCAGCTTAAAGAAAGTAGACTCTAATTTTGGCTTTCTTTTAGATGTAAACGGACTAATGGCTACAGGCAACGAAAGTAGCTTGAAACAGTGCTGCATTTCCATGGAAAACTTTTACGATACAGACTTGGATGGCTTGGAAATGTATACTGAAATAATGGACTGCCGAATGCTATTCAAAACAAGAGCTGATGTTAAGCTTTCGACCCCAGAGGACCTGCTTCGCTTTATTGTGCAGTACGGAGAAGATGTATTTCCCAATCTGAGAGTTGGTCTTCAGATTTTACTGACTATTGGAACCTCCATCGCCAGCTGTGAAAGATCTTTTAGTAAACTAAAACATATCTTGTCCTACCTGAGATTATCCATGGCACAAGAAAGACTGTCTGCCTTAGCTTTGCTCAGTGTGGAACAGCAGGTAGCCCAGAGTATAAATTTTGATGAACTAATCTATAAATTTGCAGCAGCTAAAGCTAGGAAAATTTCTCTTTGAAATTAGTAATTACATTTGAAGTATTACACATTAAACTGTCATTATACATTTTCAAGTTATTACATTATAATATCAAATATGATGTTTAAGTTTTCGAAATTTATATTTCAAAAATATTTTAGAATAATCATATTTTCGTTCTACCATTATTGTCTTAATTATTTTACTACGTTCTAAGTTAGTGAATTTAGCGAAACCTCAAAAATATACCCTTAAAAGTGCTTTAAAAATTAAAATATTTAATAATTTAAACTATTTAAAATTTAAAACATTTCATATTAGCAAATTATTATTATTTTAAGCAATTAAAATGCTATTATTTTTTAAGTTTTTTTTTCCGTTCCTCACTGCATTTTGGCAGACGGGGGGGGGCGCGAAATCTTCACTTGTCCCCGGGCGCTGATTACCCTAGCTACGCCTCTGCTTCTTCCTCGAGATGATATGGAGCGGAGGAACGCATGAGTGACTTTCCTGCTCATGCGGCTAATCATGCCCGACCTTCTCCCGAGACGGTCATTCGTATCGTCCGTATGTTGAGAATGGGCAGTATGGAGAGATTAGCTGCCTTCACAAGACTGGCCACTTTTTCTACGGTGGTCCATGAAGGCTCGAAAGGGACTGTGAGGGTACTGTCAAATCTGTCTCGGGCTGTGTGATTACTAGATGTTAAAATATCGTTAATTGTTGTCCTTGGGAGTTTCAGGCTCCCGAGATCGTCTGCAGTGTAAGAGAGCGTAAAAACTGTGTATGGGCTTCTTATCCTGGATCTAGGTGTATCTCTCACCAGGGAATTGCGTTCTCTGGCCTTCCAATAGTCGTTGTTTAGCCAAACAATGTGAATTAGTAGAAGTAAAGCTTCAACGACAGAGCAACAGTCAGAAACACAAAAGAATGGTAGATAAAACCACAAGCAGTCTTACAGTAACGAGAAATGAAGATCAGCCAAGTTGGAATCTATACTTTAAGAGGCCGCCGGGAGAGGCACTGGGTCGAGGGTCCAAGAAAGTGAGAAAAGTTCTTTGAAATTATGAATGGAAAACTGAAAAAATATAAATTTTAATTTTTCTATGGCCAAACTATTTATCCTTCCAGATTCCTGGATAGAGATGAGACTTGGAGTACTGAGGTGTTGAAATTTTCATTCCAACCAAAGTGTTGCCAATGGAAATTTAATTTTAAAGGATTACTTAGATAAACGTAGAGACTGGGAAAATGTTATTAAATAAAGAATTTAAAATCTTAGCCAAGCGCGTTGAAGACCTTTGCTGCGGTTATTTGAATTTTTATAGGAAAAATTTAACCTTTAAAATTTAAAATGTTAAATGAATCAATTACTATGATTCTGATTTTTACATTAATATCTTTTTTTCTGTTTTTCTCACTAGAATGCCTATTAGCTTGTAGTGTATTTAAATTTAGGGTTTTGGACCCTGAGAGAAAGAGGAAGAGAGAATTTCTGGCTCTCGCATAACGGTGGTTAGATCCCCCCAGCTCTAACCTTAAAGTAATTATCTAGGCTTCTGATACTCTCCAGTTGATACTTATGCTCTAATAAATTACTCGAGTTAGCTTAGTCATTCAAGAATGGAGTTTTGGAACAGTGTAGCCCTGCACCACAAAAAGCGGTTATCTGTAGCACAAACCGTGCCCAGTTTTGTTAGTTCAATTTCATAAAAAGTTTGTTTAAACCTTTAAAAGTCTCTTATACTATTTTTCAAATTTTGTGATAACTCGATACCCGTCTAGTGAGGTTGCAGGTAAGTTCCAGTATCAGAACAAGCTTATGACATTTCCAAAGCAAATTTCGAGCAAACATTATCTGAACACACAGTCAGAATACTTATCCGACGTGGAAATTTTTATATAAAGAAAGAATATTTTAAGTTTAAAAGGAAGAATGCTTTAAATCGTTATGTAGAAGAAGAATGTTTTCAACTGATTACGTTGATAACATTAGTTTGAATTTATATTCAGAATTCAACAATTTTATTCTTGAATTTACATGAGAAAACTTTGGAGTTAAGAATGAGAATCACGAAACTACAAAACTCTTATCCATTTGGGAATGATAGAGTCCATGCATTTCAAACATCCAGAAAAAATATTTCAGAGTTAATTTATTAGACCTGAGTCAGAATTTTCTCTAAATTTAAATAGTTGAATTATAATTTGTATAGAAATAGTTGAATTATAATTTGTATAGTATTGAATTATAATTAGTTTATAAACAGTTGAAGTAATTTTAAATCACAGGCTTGTTAGATTTTAAGCGGAGAATTTCGTTCATAATTCGAAATGCAACAGATGTATTAGGGTTGCGAAAAGAAAGCGGAACATAATTAATCTGTAAATTTAAGGAAATTAAAAAAAATAATCTATATGTGCATATGGATTCCTAGAAAGATTCTTTTATTTTTTTACAAATGAATATTACAGCGTTATTTTACACAATGTTTTAAATTCATGCTGTGAAAACATTTTTACAATTTCAGTAGAGTCAGTTTTTTTCATATAATGGATAGTCGATTGATTGAACAGAGATTATTTTCACATCTCAAAACTTTTAGTTCCAAATGAATTTTAACATAAATAATTTCATATATTCTCCCATCCATTTTTAAAAAAAATTGACTTAACCTTATTAGTCGTTTGTAAGTAACGTTCCTGGCGCATTCATTTTCCATTCGGACAGTTATGAAATAAAATATTGGATACTTTTATTGCTCGTAGTTCCTCCAGTTTCGACCAGGAACTTGGAAATAAAGAATGAACTAACATTTCTTCTCTTGGTTTCAGCTCCTTCATGGTGTTACTAGCGACCTTTCTTATTGTTCTTCCGCTTTGAATTTCAAGCATTTATTGCAAGCATTCAAGCACTTATTACAAGCTATTTCAAGCATTAATTAATTAGTTTATATTTCTTTAATTAATGTTTTTGTATGCCTATTAGTATTAAGGATCTCATTGTGGCTTTTCAATGTGAGTTTAAAAGAAACGCAGAGAAAGAAACTAAAGATTAACATTAAATGGTGGGGAGTTTCATCACAAGCTTACAAAATATTCAAAAGTAAGAACACTTCCATTCGTCTGCTGGGAAAAACGAAGTGGTCTAAAACATTTTAAATCACGAAAAGCCCTTTATTCAAATTAGGAACGATTCAAGTAGGAAATAGAAGTAAGTACACCGTTTATGTGCATTTGTGCTGTATCGAAGCGTATCCATACCGAAAGATAAAATTTTATATATTTGCACGATATTATTCATTTGCAATCAACAATGACGGTATAAGAAATTATAAGGTATTATTTCTCCAGCCTTGTTAAACTGCCTTCGTAGTGTAGTGGTCAACATGCTCAGCGCGTATTCGAGAGATCCGTGTTTCGAGTCCCGGCAAGGGCATTGCTCATTTTCCATCTGTCCTGCTTCAAGAAAATACCTAATGTCTCTACAGTGGCATCAGAACTAAGAAAGGTGGGGGATGATGATTCTCCACCTCCAGGATTTGGCCATTGGGTACCCTAATCCCCAGTCACCCTTTAAAAGGTGGCGTGTATAAGGTATTTCTCCCGCCTTTTTAGCATGCCTTAGTGGTTAGTCAGCAAGCTCGGCGCGTATTCGAGAGGTCCGTATACCGACGAGGGCGTTGCTCATTTTTCATCTCTCCCGCTTTAAAAAAAATACCTAATGTCTCTATAAAGTTCCAATTCAAGTAGGATTTTAATTGACTTAAGCAAACCTGGAAGTTCAGTCCCTTTTGGCAACTGTGAATTTCGCTCCAGGGAGTCTTTGTACACGCCGTGAAGAATGCGCCAGGCTCCTGGAGTTGAAGGATAGTATCAAAAATTACCTAACCCTCATCTTTCTAGCTTGCTGCAGATGACTTCCACATATGTTACGTCAGCGTTTCCGAGTAGCAAAGTCCTCATTTCTTCGTAAGAAATGAAGGGCGTTTCCGAGTAGCAAAGTCCTAATTACTTCGTAAGAAATGAAGGCATTGGGAATAGACTTCCAGATGTAGCACAGACTTTCCAAATAAACAGTAAAGTATGGAAAGCTGCAATTTAACAAAATGAGCAAAAATCTGAAGAATAGACTTTTCTCGTAGCGTTATATCCCGCCAATATTGTTTTACATTGTCGGGAATTTCCCTGAAAATAAATGCTGTTTCGAAGAGAGTCAATGTTATAAAATCATTTCATTAATGAATTTTCAAGTATTTCAGTTAGAAGAAAGACTAATTGCCGGAACTTGAAAAATGGAATTAAGAACAGCGGTATTTATATTTCAAAAAAATCCACACGTTAATATGCAGAACCGTACTGCGTAATTTTCACCCATATATATAGAGATATATATATGTTACCGTGAAAGACCGAAATTGGAGAATGTCAACAATCGCCAAATACGTCGGTGAAAGATCGAATATTGCATTATATTCTTGTGCATTCGGACCCTCACCGGTGCATGTCGACAATCACAGATATGCTCTGTTGTAGGTCGAAAAGAGAGACGACCCATAAATCAGTTGTAAAAGCAAGGGCCTCTTGGGCAATTCAAAGTCTCATAACAGTTTAAGTTGTTGCAATTAATCAGATTTGAATCACATAATTTAGTAAGTTTTTATTACTATTATTTTATTTTCTCATTTAGAACGTACTGTATAATTAAGTACGATTTAACTTCTATTATTTTCCTTTCTCATTTTGAATGTATTGTGTGTTTTAAGTACTTGTGTGTTTTTTCGCGACTGAATTACGGAGAAGAAAACATAATATTCTCATATATTCAACATTCACCATGAGTACATGGTGAATGTCGACATTCACTGGTGTAAGTCAGAAATAAGAGTATTTGGAAAATATTTCGGACATACACCAAGAGACTATGTGAATGTTGACATTCACCGGTGAAAGTCGACGTTCTCCAGATTTCGGTCTTTCACAGTAGCATATACACATAGAATTACAGAAAAACTTTTAAATAAAACAATATAATCATGCCAAGTATTATCGTGCATTAAGCTGCTGAAAAATTATCTAAATATTTTTACCGAGCTACTTAAAACTATTTGAAATATCATTTTTGAACAAGCTGACAAAAACTTCTACTGGGTTATTTACACTTGAGATTACAGAAGAAGTTAGAAATCTTAAAATTTGCAATATTAACTGCTATGACTTTGGAAACCTATACACGTGTCTACCACTCAAAGAAATCCACGAGTGTTTTGGAGATGACAAAATATTTTTTCTGAAATACTTAATATTCTGTATTTTCAAAAATCAAAAGAATTTCTAGATTTCTCGCTTTACAATAACTATATTAAGCATTAAAATTTTTTTACCACCAAACAGAAAGAATTTCAATGAGAAGTTCCTATTAAACTCGTAATTGTAATTTATTTATATTTTCTAAAGAACGTAAATTCATAAAAAGCCTTTGTAATAATAATTTCAGTAAATTTGAACACGCTTTTAGATATACTGATGACATTATAACTTTCAACAATAATAGTCCCATGGAAACTAGTAACACTTACCCAAGCTGTCTAAAATTTAATAAAACCAATATAAATCAATCAGTAATAGTATCGATCTTAGTATTCATAATCTTTAAGAAATTAGACTTTTGATAAAAGGATTTAATTTTTCTACTATTAAACTTATAAATTTGAATTCCAACATATCTAAAAGAATTGTTGCAAATACTGTTATTAACAAAATTAACAGAATTAAAAATGTTGGCACTGAAATAGAAACGCAAAAAGAAGAAATTCTAATTCTCACCAAAATTTTAAAAGAAAAGGAAATTCTTATAAAATTTATTAGCAGTTTTTTTTTTAAATCTGAAGTATGTACACCCTATAAAACTTTTAAAAAGTATGAATCTTTTATGTGAAAGCTCAGACAGAGAAGGATAAAGAAAGATGTTTTGGAAAGGTTTATAAGTTTCTATTTTTATTTTAATTTATTGTGATATGTTTTTCTCTTAAAGCTTACTTACTGTCCTTTTATTAAAATAAGCGCCTACTATATTCAAGTCATAATAAGCCCATGAAGTAAGGGCTTTTTCTTTTCTAACAAAAGTTCCTTTATTTCTTTTTCAAGCTTTCTTCTGCACTTTTCCGGGAAAAAATCTAAAATAATTCAACTTATAGAATTTTTCGACTCATTTCTACAAAACGTTTTATCACAACATTTTTGCCCACATTTTGAACTCCCTCTTTTTGAACCTATTGCTTTGTACAGTTTAAAGTATAATGAAAGTTTTACTGAATTACATTCTTTATTTCCCGTTTGTTTTACAATAGGTCAGAATTTCCTTGAATTTCATTTTTATTTAGTAAAGTATTATTACACTTTTCAAGATTTAAATTTTAAATTAAAATTTTAATGTAAGTTTCAAAATAGTTTTTCTTTTGTTTTCAAAATTCTGTCTTTTGTTGCATTTTTTCGCCTTTTGAGGATTACTTTCCCGCCTCTGAATTTTAGTTTCCCCGACGACGACGAACTGACACACCTAAGAGTTACTACTGGTTGCGATTTTTTTCAAAGTTTCGGTTGTGTCCGAATTGAAAGTATTCAAAGTTTTTAATTATTTTTTGTGAGTTTATATTTCCATTGTGTTTGGATTAAGTCTTTTCACTAAAGTATTTTATATTTTTACTTACGTTTTCAATTCTTTGGGTAGAGTTCTCCTTGTTTCAAGGTAAAATTTTCATGAATTTACTCTGTTTCTTCCCCTACTTTGGGGAGGGACCAGAAGTTTTGGGTGAATTATTAAAATTAAAATACATTAGAATGTTTCATGACCTAACTCTGGATACAGAAAAGCAAGGATTTTTTTGTGGAAGAGAGATTCTAATTGATTTAAATGTTTCCGCCTCCTGATGAAGTAGCATTGAAAATGACTGAATTCCTCTTCTTCCATTTTCTTTTTTGTTCATTATTTTTTTAATTTGGTCTTACTTGTTTGAAGTATTTTAGTTTTAACCTTTATTAAATTCTTTTATACACTTATAGGAATTTTTTAAATTGATTACTTATGAATTTCAATTTTTGAATTTTGTGTAAAATTGGTTCTAAATTTCTTACTTTATATATACGTACAATGATTATCTTTAATTAAGGAAAAATCACAAAAATAACAGTTATTCAAAACGTTACGTGTAAAATTTAACGAAACTGACCAATAGTACACAACACATAGTGAAGTATATAACAACATGAAAAGACACTACCAGGCAGTTATGGTGTTATATAAATTAGCATATGTATAAAATGAAAAAATCGGATATTGATATGTATGGAGTATGATATATGGAGTATCATAAATATGGAGTATGAACTACTATCCTTCAATATGGAGTATGATCTACTCTAGAATCAATACAACACATATAGCGATATACGATGCTGTCAGTTACGCAATCCATCAGTTATGTAAGAAGTGAGAGGCATTGTTTTCGCAAAGCAGTAGCAAAGCATGGGAAGGATCTGAAGAGGAAGATTGAGAGCAGCTATACATCTTCCCAAAACATCAAAAAAAAGGTTCGGTATTCAAACAAGGATTCAGGTACAGTGATCGAACTGGCCGTTCTATGCGCTGAACTGTTTGATGCTTAAGATAATGCTTAAGATCCAAGATGCGAGCAATTTGCGGTCGAGCGTTGAAATCCTGTAGCGGTAATCCATCACCTATTGCCTCAGTTTAGAAGTAGATATTAGCATCAAGGATGTCATTTCTATAGGCCTGAGCATTCACGGTTCCACTTGAAAAGACAGGGAAGTCTGTGTATCCATCCAAAGAGATCCCATCTCAAACACACACGCTGCCCCATTAATATGAAAGGAGGCCATATGCGTCATGCCAGTCTAAGAATTGCTTGTGAATGGATAATAAAAGCACGGAGTGAAATTAAATCTGACATAAATCAAAAGTCATTTAAAAAACGCAGTATATCTAGCAATCTAGATGGACGTCACGTGCCTAAACGGCAAATGTATCATCGAGCCGGCGGCGCTACACACATTAGCGGCAGTCCGGCAATATCGAGCATAAATGAATGAATGAATGAATGGTGAAATTTAATAATTTTTAAAGGTATGCTATTTTATTATTTTCTCCAGTTCACTGTATTGACCAGTCACCACCTCTTAACCACAAAATGTAACTATGTACAACAAATTTTGTCACCTACAATAAACGTTAGTTGTTTCTTTATATACATTGTTTGTTTAATTTTAAATATTTTAGAACACTGGACTAATTTTTAACAATTAGAATGGATAACATTGCCTTTCAGTACCACAACGCAGTTTTACTTCAATGAATATTTAGTTATGTTAAATTGAGTTACTTTATTTCTGCTAATAAATGTGTCTACTCCTCGCACCTTGTTCAGCGCATTCTTGTTTTCACATGACAAACTCTAGCTGTGTTTTTGAATAGTATTTACATTATTTATGGCACTTGCAAATTTCACAAGTAACTTAACAATGTTAAGATATAATAGACGTCAGAGCTTTCTCTCTCGCTTCAGTCTCTTGTATTAGAAGGTATTGTTCATTTTCGTCTCATAGTGTAATTTCATTGGTATTTTTTTTTTTTTTGGTTTCAGTATTATTCTAAATAACACTGAATTAGGGATAAAAGATTTATTTTTTAAAATAGGTTTAAACACGATCCAATAAAGTGAACTTCAAACATGTATATAATCATTCGGACAAAATCATTTACCCATTAATGTTATTTAAATTTTTATAAAATGCTTTAAAGATCTCTATAACGCATGAAAATACTTAAGATGGAAAAGAAATTTATCAGAAAAATTATTTTGTATCTGAGAGAAAAATTAAATTTATTCAATTTCAATTTAATTGTGCGTTTGGACGTTTTTGTCACCAAACAACTGTCGCCATCTAGTGAAGAGTAAGTGAAATAAACGTATCTCAGAAGCAAGTTCTTTAAAACTATAAAGAAAAAAATGCGTGGGATTTGGATCATTAACTAGAAACGAAAGATTTTTTATTGATATGAAACCACTCCAGAAAATCTAATTGGTCAGCTGAAGACTTTTTTTGAAGTCCACATCTGGAATTTATTTTTTTATCTATTTCATATTTTGTAAAGCATTTATGGGTTTTTTATAACGATTTCAAACCGTTCCATCAACATTAACATGTCGTGAATCTTCCTCTCGTAGATATTTTATGCGTGAGGTTTCTTAACACGAGAAGGGCCAGAGCAGTCATTTCACCTTTGATTCCTAAAAAACCCTTTACCTTAAGAAGTCACAGATTTTTGGATTTTCCTAAAAAATCTCGAAAACTATTGGTACCAAATATGAATCAAATAAAATGAAAACTAATGAAGATATTATTAGTTATACCTAAAAGCGCCACGAGAAGTCATACTGACTGCTAGTAATATTGGGTAATTTATCTTGTGATCTCGCTCAGAAAACACTTTTTCTTCGAAAAACATCTGGTGTATACATTCCTTTCGTTCACTGATTATTTCAACAGGATATATTTCCCTCCCACTCAGAAAACACCTTTCTTCGCAGACTATGGCATCTACTTCACAAACTACATTTGAGAAATATGGAGCTCGAAATGTGCTAAAAGAATTGTTAAAAAGTTGAAAAGAAGTTACGCAAAAAGAAATTTCGGGGACAATGTGTCGAGCGCTCGGAGGTTGTGGATGAATCGATCCTACGCCATATTAAAAAGTGCACGGAAGCAGAGGCAGAAAAACAATGAAAAAGTGTGGGCAATATCTTTAGAAGAGTTTCCTGCTTTTATTGCTATTATTAGTGCAAGAGGAGCAAATGGTTGCAACGATATGGATTACAATTTTTTTTTGTGGAATAACACATTGGGGCTTACTTTTATTTGAAAAACAATGTTTCGCAATGGTTTTCGAGATATTATGAAATATCTAAGATTTGACTTGAAGTCAACTAGGACTCAGCGTTTAGAAAGTGATAAGTTTGCCTTTTTTTCAGATATTTGGAAAAGTTTACAGAATTGTGCGATTTTCTATAAGACAGGAGAAAATCAAATTGTGCATGAGCAGTTATTTCCATCCAAACCCAAGTGTATGTTTATACAGTGTATGCCGAATAAACTGGACAAATTCGGTATCAAATTTTGTATGCTAGTCGATGTAGACTCAAAGTTTATGTGTGATGCTTTTCCATATATTGGAAAAAATACATCGAGAAGTGAATCTGAAAGTCTTCCTGAAATTGTTGTAATGCGTCTTCTAAGCCGTTGTCTGAATTCAGGTAGAAATTTGACTGCGGACAGTTATTTTTCCTTACTATCATTAGCTAAAAGATTTAAAATAAAAAACATAAGTTTTTCGGGCACAGTAAGAAGACATCGAAAAGAAATTCCGCATGAAGTAAGTAAATCAAAAGTCCGGCTATTCGAAACAGTTATACCAAAGATTGGTGAAGTACACTGAGGGTCTATCAGGAACAAAAGGTATAAAAATGTCCTACTACTAAGTACTTTACATCCAAGTGTAAATGTAGACTCACAAAATAAGAAGAAACTTCCAGAAACAGTAGAGTTCTTTAACAAAAACTAAATGTGGAGTTGACACACTTGACCAGATGACACCTAAATATTCTGTTCGGACTGCTTCACGTAGATGGCCTGTGCATGCTTTTTGTAATATGCTGAATTTAGCAGAAATGGATGCCTACGTTATCTACCATAAACTGAGTAATAAAAATATTACAAGAGACAGCTTCCTATTTCAATTACCAGAGGAGTTAAGAGAGTTTCATTTAAACAGAAGAAAAGCACATGATTGCGCCAGGAAATTTCCAACTCTAGCAATAGACTTTCGAAGAAAAGACGTCAGTACCACATTGGACTTTGTAAAAACAAAACCAGTGATGTGTGTAAAAGATGTTCATATTATGTGTGTGGGAAATGCACTTTCAGCATTGAAAACGTTGTGCGTAAAACGTAAAATCGTAAAAATTCCGAAAAGATACAAAGTGCGTTTTGTTAAGGGTGAGCTGAAATTTATAATAAAATATCTATTTTTTATAAAAATAATCTGTTGTTCTTCAAAGAAGTTCTTAAACAACTATAATTAATATTCTTAAAAGCATTATAAAGCATTTGCATTTTGACATATACATTTAAGTTGCTGAGCAGTGAAGTTGAGTGCCGTTGGCGCTTCTAGGTAGGGAGAAAGGTTGGCAGAGAATAATGGGGGCCAAAATAAATGAAAGGTAACATAAAGATCAGTTTCTTTGCGGATGGAAATTGGAATGTGGATCCTAATATATTAAACGTGGATGATTTTAATGGCTAATTATTATTATTATTACTATTATTTTGTTAAAATTTGCCAAAACTCTGAAAAAAATATGAAAAATACAAAAGGAGGTTTCAGTCGACGGTATCCATAAAGTTCGTTGTAACCAATTTTCTTACTTTTGGAGGGTCACTATAAAGTACAAAATAACATTAACTGTAAAGGAAGCTGTACAGGATCAAATATTTCAGAGAGAGTTATTTTCTCCCTCCTTCCAGCATGTCTTCCTGGTGTAACAGTTAGCACACTCGGAGCGTATCCGAGAGGTCCAGGTTCGAGTCTCGGCGATGGTATTGCTCAATTTTCATGTCTCCTGCTTCAAACAGCCTAATAAATCTACAATGGCGCCTGAACTAAAGAGTGGTGGATGATGATTCTTCACCATCAGGATTTGGCGATTGGTTCCCCTAATCTCCAGTCGCCTCTTAAAAGGGGGAGGCTATAAAGTATTTTCTACCTCCTTCCAGCATGCATTCGTGGTGTAACGGTTAGCACACTCGGCGCGAATTCAAGAGGTACACTTCAAGTCCCGGCGAGGGTATTGCTAATTTTTCATGTCTCCTACTTCAAAAATAACCTAATGTCCTAAGTTAAATTCGTTCATTGCATCCGGGGTTCCCTCTTAGCCGGGTTCGTTATAGTAGAGCTCGATTGCAGGAGAAAACTGGAAACAAGAGTTAAATTTGAGTAAACTACGTCCGTTTTTATGACTAATTTATAGAAAGATTGGAATAAACTATTAGATTATTATGATTGGTCAGAACGGAAGAATTTTTTTTTTTTTTTGTGATGATTTGAAATTTGTTTAAACCCTTGGTCAATAATATAAGAAGATAAATTTCTCTCATTTGTAACGATAATTTTATAGTTCACTTCTTTATATACAGTTAATTGGGAGAAACGAAATTTGATGCATACTAAGCGAGAGGATGAAATTAAACTTTCTGTTTATCAGCTTGTCGTTTAGACAGATTTTTAACTTTCCTTAACGTGATAAGGATAACTCACGTACTCTCGTTCACTTTCACGTACTCTCACTCTCTAGTTCCCTCTCATGTACTGTCGTGTTGTGATAGCATGGCTAGCAACTGTAAGATCCGAAGTTCGAATTCCGGCAAGATCATATTCGACTCATGAAGTTAGTATCTACAGCGGCGCATAAATTAAAATGTGGCAGGCGAAATTTGGTCAGCTGAATCTTTTTCGTTCTTCTTGTCACCCTTCAAATGCAGAAGCATGTAAAGAATAATCGCATTCTCCTATGCCTATGATATAAGTGGTAGCGCTTCCAACTAGTAATTGGAAGGTCCTTGCTTCAAAATTTAGCGAGAGGGTAGCTGATAGTTCATAATTTCTGTTCTAAGGAAACTTTATTTTCTGTTCGGCAGGGATGAAATAATATATAGTGGACGATAATTCGTTACGCCTGTATTTGAATGACTGGATCTCTGTCCTCTACACAGTCGCAATTTAAGTGGAGGAGATTGTAAAGAATTACCGAATTGTCTCGTACGGTTTTTGTAGTATAAGTTAAAGCACGAACCTATAGCTACTAACTCTAGTTGAAATCCCGGCGAGGTCAGAGCTGGCTTTCAGACTTGTGGCTTCGGAAATACATTATGTCTGTACAAAGTTAATTCAGGAAAATATTATTGGTTAAGTTTTGTCATTTCTAATTTCTAAATCTACGAAATATTAGTTAGAATTCTGTTTTGAATACTGAACAGTTAATTTATTTATTTTCTAAAGAACATAAATTAGAGAAAGGGGGAACATGCTGTCAACGTACAATGAGAATAAGTAATCTCTGCTAATAATAATATTTAACGATATAAAAAAGATACGCTTTCGGGCATTTCGGAAGTCTTATTTTTAAAACGTGAAAAACTGTATTATTATTTAATCAATATCAGACATCTAGGGAAAATCGAGCAATTATCTTAAAAGTATTTAAAGAATGTTAGTAAGTAAATAGTTTAAAAAGTACTCAAGCGAAGCTCTGGGGAAAATTTAATTTCTGAGTGAGGTCAAGAAGGAAATGATTTGATTTTAAAAAAAGAAAACTCTGATCAAGTTTAAAATTGCATATTCTGTTTTGATTATTTATTTTACGAGATAATTTACGTAGCAAGAATTATAGCATATAACTTGGATGATTATACTAATTATATGTCTCTTATAATATTTCTTTATTATTATTATTTTTTTTTTACTTTTCTAAATATTTCATTATATAATTCATTCTAAGCAAAAAATAATAAAATTAGGAAAAATTAAAAAATTTTGGCTCGGTATAGAGAGTTAGGGTTTTGATTTTACGATTTTATAAAACATACACCTAATTAATACAGGGTGTTTATACTCTATACATTTTTGCTTCAATAAGCTTCATTCTGAAATATAAGTTATTTACATGAAAATGCAACATAAACTAAATTAGTACAATTCAATGTGCCCCCCCTGAGTGTCTAGGCACAATTGCCACCATTCCACTACACTGCGGAACACCTTATGTAAAGCTATTGGTGTAATATCAGCTTTTAATTGTTCAATGCTACCAGCCTTCACTCGTACACTTTGGACTCGATAAAACCCCATGCTCGACAAAACCCCATGGAGAGTTAAGTCTGGTGATGGTGGAGCCCAAAGCCGTTGAGAGCCACGACCCATCCACCTACCAGGAAAAGTTTTATTAAGATAATTATGCGCAATAAAGGCAAAATGAGGAGGTGCCCCATCCTGTTTGTTGACAAGTGTCAATAATGCCATCCTATACTAGCTGTGGCCTAAGATATTATTGCAACATATCAAGATACATTTCTCTAGTGTTGATCCTTCTGCAAACATGAAAGGTCCACAGAGCTTCGTTATCTCAATCCATAACTTAACTTTACGTGTGGCTTCCTGAGATTCGTATAACACGTTTGGTTGTTCACCAGCCCTCATTCGGCAAGTACGCCTATAACATGACCGCTGAGATGGAATGTGGCTTCGTCGCTAAAGAGAAACATTCGCCATTAAGTTCTCATTATTCACGGCTTCCAACAAATCATAACACATGGCTTGCCGAGCTGCATAGTCCTCGGCTGCAAGCTTATGCAGAGTTTAAATGTGGTAGGTATTTTATTTTAATGACAGTGTAGAATTTTCTAAACAGTAATATGCGAAATACCGAGTTTCCAGTCGAGTTTTCGTGTAGATTCCTGTGGTCTACGAAAAACGCTTCTTGTACGCTTTGCTCAACTTGTGGCGTTATCAAAGGTCTCCCAGAACGGTCTTCATCTTTAACACTACCAGTTCGCTTGACTTTGTTTACGAAGGCTTTAATATTTAATAAATAGAGTTTTATTTTGAGGTAATTAATGTGTGTAAACTATTAATTGTGCAAATGCTCTACTTTATATTTGTTTCAAGTTGAAAGAAGTATTGTTCATTTTATGGTTCTTGCAAGACTTCGGCACAGTTAAGCCTAACACGACGGTTTGTTTACATCTTCGAGAAGTGCTATGAGGTAAAGAGGTGCCAGGATGGACGAAGAGGATGATGATGATGCCTTTCATAGTGCGCTTAAATGTTGCTATGATAAACTTGAAACGGCTATTGAGTCAAGGTGAACCAGAATATTCGTGAAGAGGCAAGGCATACGGCGAGTCAGTTAAAATGTTTGATTACTAAGAACTTTGAAC
>KK114040.1:45589-56144 GCA_000611955.2 Stegodyphus mimosarum | reverse complement strand
CAATAGCTGACATTTTTTAATGGCTTCTAAATGGAAATGTCAGTTAATATTTGGCTGCAACAAAAATTTTGCTTACGTTGCTTGCTAAAAATTATGCTTTTGTTGAAGTAAATATCAATTAGCTCAGGAGATGCACTATTTTCTTAATTAGGTTATAAGGTATTTCTCCCGCCTTCTTAGCATGCCTTCGTGGTGTAGTTGTCAGCACGCTCGACGCGTATTCTAGAGGTCCGTGGTGTCCCGGCGAGGGCATTGCTCATTTTTCATCTCGCTTGCTTTCGAAATAACCTAATGTCTCTAGAGTGGCGCCCGAACTAAAATGCGGTGGATGATAATTCTCCACCATCAGGATTTGGGTGATTGAGTCTCCTATTACCCAATCGATATTTAGAAGGGGAAATATATAAGGTATTTCTCCCGCCTTCTTAACATGCCTTCGTAGTGTAGTGGTCAGCACGCTCGACGCGTATTCGAGAGGTCCGTGGTTCGAGTCCCGCCGAGAGCAATGCTCATTTCTTAGATTTTCTTGTTTCAAAAATTCTCAAATGTCTCTACAATGGCGGCCGAATTAAAAAGATAGTGAATGATGATTCTTCACCACGAGGATTTGGCGACTGGGTGCCCTAAATCCCAGTCGTCCTTCTAAAAAGGGGAAGGATATAAAGTATTTCTTAAGCCTTCTTAGCATGCCTTCGTGGTGTAGTGGTTTGAGTGTCGGCGAGGGCATTGCTCATTTTTTACATCTCCTGCTTCCAAAAATTCCTAATGTCTCTAGAAGGTGATGAAAGAAAATTTAATGTAGAGCAACACATTTTCCAAAGTAAAAAAAAAAATCTGAAAGGATTCAGATTTTAGATTACGTCTAAAGGGGCGTTTATTTAACATTTTCTGTGTTACCTTTATTTATTAAATACTATGTTCTTCGCACTTAAACCATAAAATTCAGTTCAACAGCAATATCGCAAAATAATTTTAAATTGAGCACATCTTTAGAAATTTCGGTACACACTCTCACGCGCTGGAGATAAAAATGTTTTTCTGTACAACGTTGGTACTGCTGGCTTTGAAATCTTTGAGTTCGTTAATGAAAAATTTGTTAAAGTCTTAGAGAATATTGCTGCGAATTTCACATTTATTTGGCTATTTATTTAGAATTGTAATCAAAATTCCTTTTTATTTTCTCCCGTGCAACGCAGACGATGTTTGAAGAGAAAGCTACGTCAAAAAAAAAAAAAAAAAAAACCAACATAATACAATTCTAAAAATTCCAATTGACAACCCAATACAACTTAAATAACCAACAAAGAAACATAAGCACTAAATTGAAAAGTGATACGCCGTTTCTTGTGAAACAACGCAAAATGCCAAAACGAAAGTAATAGTCCTTCGGTATTCAAATCCCTTTGGACTAAATATTTCATAAGATTTTTGGTGAAGAGACATGTATTTAATTACACTACACAACGTCCAGGAAAGACCTTCCTCAGAGTCACATTAAAACTACTATATCAGTGATGTCAATTTAATTTGCGGATAATTTGCCAGTTGAACGAAAGTTAAATAAATAATCTATCAATTAAAATTTTTTGCCGTTTTCACTTTTTTCTCCAAAACCAATCAAGAATTTACATTTTCGAAATCTTCAGTTTCCTTTCTCAATGCTTTGTCTCAGTCAAGAATTAGAAATAAAATTCTTAAAATTTAGATGCAACAAAAAGACTGCTTCTCCTTTCTTAAATCGTATTTAATTTATAGGACGTTCTAGCTTTTCAGAAAGTACATAAACGTGCATATTTTCAAACAAGTATTATTACAGTCAAATTTTGACTTTATGTCATTTACAGTGCCGATAAAAACAGAAAGGATGTGTTCTAAAGCGAAGTTAAGAAAAAGTATAAGCGGATATGTAACAGTTTCTCATTAAGCCCATAATTTTATGTAGAGTTGTGCTGTTATTGTGACTAGTGTCACTTGTGTGACCTAGGCTTCAGAACAAGCCCACGAAATTTATCGTGGTAAGGAGTATAACATTGAGTCTGTCGTTGGCAGGAGCCTTGGGCACCATATATGTGACAGTACGATTTTGCCTAGTTATACCCAAATATTGAGAGAGTGCCTCCCACGGAATGGGTCCGAGAATCTCCCAGATCTCTTCCACTGTAAGATATTAGGTTATTTCGAAAGCAGGAGTGATAAAAAATCAGCAAAGCCTTCGCCGAGACTCAACCCCGGACCTCTGGAATACGTGCCCAGCGTGCTGATCACTGCACCACGAAGACATGTCAAGAAGGTGGGAGAAATACTTTATATAACTCCCCCTTTTAAAGGACGACTGGGGTTCAGGGGACCTAGTCGCCAAATCTCGGTGGTGGAAAATCATCATCCACCACTTTTTTAGTTCGGGCGCCATTGTAGAGACATTAGGTATTTCTAAACTCAGGAATATTGAAAAATGGTCAATGTCTTCGTCGGGACTCGAATCTCGGACTTGTCGAATACACGTCGAGCGTGCTGACCACTACACCAGGAAGGCATGCCAAGAAAGTGGGAGAAATACCTTACACCACTACCACTAAACCACACAAGAGGACATTCGCCTCGCTATATATTTGCAGTACTCCCATGTCACAAAGACAGTATACATTTACAAACATCCATGCTTTCTCCGAGATTCGAACGCGGGCCCTCTGTATGGTAGTTAGAGTCACTAACCATAATCCCGTCTGGGTGCCTAATCTAGAGTAAAAAGGATCATTCTATTTATTTACATGTCACGTTTCTTTAACATCTTTTGCTTTTGCACTGATGAGGCAGACATCCATTAGATCGCATCAACATTTCGGAGATGAAACCCCATTATCAGAACTAATTTATAAACTTGAGCTTCATAATTCGCTTCCTTGGTGTTTTAATGAGAATTAAAGCTGATGTATCTAGTGAATGGTGAGCCATTCAGCAGCGTAATTGAGCAAGATTCATGAACGGAGACAAGCGCTATGTCTTGATAGAGCTTTGAATTGTTCAATTGTTCACGAAATAAAATTTGTAACTTATTTCTGGTATTCACATATCAGAAATAAGTTAAAAATTATAATGAGACTGCATGTATCTTCCCGAGTCCTGATAGATCAGGCTTTATCTTGAGGAATTTATCTTGCAGTCTGAATTAACCTTTCCGAAAGAAGATATGCATAAAGATGGGAACAGGATATATATATATATATGTGTGTGTGTAAGAAAAATAAAGAATATATTAAAGATTGAATTAGCAACGTAAATTTCCCTTCTCAGTTCTAAAAATTGTAATGTCTCTCTGCATTGCGTCATTTCTAGATTAATCCATGTCATATGACTGATGTAAATGAAACTAAAACTCAAGCAGCCAATAGTAATTTTACAGAAGTATTAACTATCGAATCAAAATGCATTGAGAACCAAAACTAACTCAGTTTGAATTAATATGTCACCCTGAACATAACGCACTTGCGTTCAACGCTTCGGCCTAGCTGCACTGCTGTCTGCCTGCTCCTTCTATCTTACTGAAAATTAATCTAAATGTAACCTTTTTCGAAATAGGCACATTTAATCTGCCAACTTGATTGTGGCCACAACAAGCTGAAATATAAAACGAAGATTTAATCTGCCTTCGTCTCCAATTTCCTAGTCATTATGGATCAACACTTCTACGCTATCAAAATTTTAATTGCTGCTGGTCATTACTTCTGAGGTTATTTTTATTATTTCAATAATGATCCTATGGCATGGATTAATCTAGAAATGACGCAGTGCAGAGAGATGTTACTATTTTTAGAATTGAGAAGGGAAATTTACGTTAATTGCTAATTTAATCTTTCACATATTCTTTATTTTTATTACATATATAGACAGAAAGAAGAGAGGGAGGGAAAGAAGAGAGAAAGACAGAAAGCCGAGAATTTTTTTGGGGGAAGGAGAGCTATTTATGGAGAATGTACTTATTTATTTACAGCATGAACTGTGGTAGCTGAAAATTTTAAAGAGGAAACAATAAAGATAGAAAACGGGAAAAAGCATGATGTCATGCAAGCAATACATATACAGCTAATGAAGTTTTGATGTGTCATAGACAGAGAAGTGTCATAGACAAGAGTCATAACTAGATTGGAAAGGCTATGCTACCATGAAATATAACCATAGCTGACATATTAAAATGCACATAAAAACAGAGCAATACATTATTACTGGACTGAAATAAAAGAAAACAGTTTAGGAAGTTGAAGGTATATATACAGAACTTGCTAAAGAAGAAAATTAAAGCCGATACTTAAGTACAAACGCAAGTACAACAGACCCATAAACCCGCAAGTTTTTATGTGCAGCAAAATAATTGCCTTAAAAGCTATCATTTTGACATTGCTTACAGTTCTAAAAACTACAATCTAAAATTCTGAATTCCAAGAAATGCAGAATCAAAAAATCTGAGGTGTACACCACATGACTTCCTTGTATCCCTTGTATCCTTCCTTTTAAAATCCACTATAATTGTTTACACAGCGACACTCAGGCGCTAGCTTCACTTAGCGTTACATCTCGTTCATTTTATAACTCATCAGAATGCGCAAAAATTATGTATATCGTCTGGAGAATTACCTAATCGTTGCGACATGTTCTATTCAATACTATAATAAACTATAACTAAATACTATAATAAATCTAAAACGATGTGTAAAAAGACATTAAACAAACAAAGGAAAAAAAAAGAGAAACATATTTTCACAGACGGTTCAGTATTTCTCATTCAATTAATTCATTTCTCACTTCGCAGGAAAGCAAAAATACATAAAAACTCAAAATATCTATATTGAAAATTACGAAGTAAATCTTAAACACTTATTTCCTGGAATAAATTCCAGAATGGATTAAGTATTATTTAATTCGTAATAATAAAAGAAAGCGTTATCTTTGCTGTTGCAAAGCTTAGTTTCTCCAGATTGGCAACAAATCCAATATTTTCCTAAGTTTCAAATGTGATCAAATATGTCCGCTGTCGGCCATGGGAAAAATTATTAAGCTTAGTCGCACTTAAACAACTTTTAAATTGTTATAAGTCTATAAATATTGCATGCAAATTTACTAAAGGCATAAAAGCCTTAACCGGAAGATCAGAACACCATAATTCAATCATTTTTAAAGCAAAAAATGCGCAATTTACCAGCATATAAGAATTAAAAAACTGAGCTCACTAACAGAGTGGATATATATATGCATACATTTATATATGTTTGGTGCGGCCGATTGCAACTAAAATTAGAGGTGCACATCTACATGTTATAGCAGTCCTACATACAAAATTTTAACGTTCTTCTGAAGCTATTCTGTTTTGAATTATGCGAGATAAATACTTACAGGGTGGTCATAAAGAAACTTTGCCAACATCTGCACTTCTAGCGTTCGATCCTGTTAACCGATCCAGATAAGATTCCAAATATAATTATTCGGAGGTATGCGCTCGAGAGTTTGTGAATGGCAACAGAAGGGCGCTCACGGTTATGGTTATAGTTACAGAAACTTGAAAATAGCGAATGGCAACGTCAACATTTTCTGATCACAAAATGTTCAGCCCATGCGAAAATCCTAAATAGCATTGGAACGGTACCGATATGCCGAAAAACGGATGTGTTATGCATACATGAAAAAGAGTTCTGAAAACCGGTCGACGAAACATGATCTGGGAAAATTCACAGAAAATTTGCATATAGCAGAGGCAAGATATCAATCACAGAACGCCGATCGCCAGATATTCAGCGTAAGAAACCGATAAAATGATAGGCGGGTACGCGAAATATGCACTCAATGACATCGTTTGGATGCAAGATGGTGCACCTCCACGAGGTTTGTTAAAGGGTCTTGGAGCAGCATTTTGGTGATAGCATCATCTCACACCATTATCCTTTTCCGTGGCCTCCGCGATCCCCCGATTTAAAGCCTATGGATTTCTAGTTTTGCGGATATCTAAAATCCAGAGTTTACTTGTGCAATCCGCAAACGTTGTCGAATTTAAAGGATTCTATACCGCGTGAGATTGCGAACATCGCTCAGGCCATGTTGCGTTCAGGTGTATTGTCCACCGTCTCCCGATGCAATGCATATTTGCCTGTGATGACACCCATGTCGAAAATATTTATCCAGTATTCTTTTGTCCGATATGTGTTGTCATCAGGGATTGGTGTCTTGTCTCTGTCATATGCAAATTTTCTGCGTGGACCAGATCGTGTTTCGTTGGCCGGTTTTCAGAACTCTTTTTTGTACTTTTGTATGCATAACACCCCAGTTTTTGGACATATCGGTACCGTTCCAACGCTATTTAGGATTTTCGCACGCGCTGAACATTTTTCGACCGGAAAAGTTCGTCGCCATTCGACATTTTTGAGTTTCTGTAACTATAACCGTAACCGTGAGCGCCCCTGTGTTGCCGTTCACAGAATCTCGAACGCATACCTCCGAATAACTATATTTGCAATCTTATCTCGATCGGTTAACCGTAACGGACGCTAGAAGTGCAGATGTTGGCAAAGTTCCTTTATGACCACCCTGTACATGCGTACGTACGTACGTACGCACAGACGCCACGAAAAAAAATATCTTTAGAATTCATTTTAAATCAGTTTTATATTTTCTTTGGAAAAAAGAGTCCTTTATTCTGTTCTTACGTACGAATGTCATTCAAAAACATCGTTAAATTGCATTCGATAGAGGTCGAAATAGATATTTTCGTTGAAATATGATACCCGAAATTTTTCGCGATTACAATGCTTCCTTTTTACTCCGTAAAAGGAAGTAAAAATATAACTCGCCGAAATTCCAGTTTACAATGCGAAGTCTAATTTTGAATTGATCTCAACAGTAACATTTCAGTTACGAGAACAAACTACATTTAGCTTAATATGAAGACGACTCTAAAATTAGATTGCAAAGCGAATCACCCTCCGATCTTTACATTTTAATACCAAAAATCTATATAATTTTAATAATGTAAAAGAACTGAAGAATTCGGCCTGAAATAACAAATTAACTTCAGCTTGAAATAACAAATGAAAAGGATAACAAAATTTACTTAGAAACTATTGACTGTTTGAGATATATGCCGTTTGTTCAACCTATGCTTCTTGTGGCCTAAACAGACAAAAATGACATTTAAAATCTAGAAACCTGGCTCCGTTATTCAACGACATTCAATTTAATTTTCAACCAAAGATAAACTCACTATTTGGCAACAACTGTGATAATGGTGGACAGTAGCGGAATAATTTCAGCCCGATAGACTGAAGTTACCAAATGTACCTCCTATTTTCGTTGCTGTTTAAAGTTCATTTCATTTAAATAGTCTGGTGAAGTAGACAAAACAGTTGAAATGCAGGAAAGATTCAACATAGAAAACAACTTATTAACTAAAATAAACATAGTGAAGAATAAGGCCGTCTGGATGGCACTAAGAAATTTAAAGAACAAGAAATTTTTTTCCAGATTTTATTCCTTAAAATGGAATCCTAATACATTCTTATCAAATAATTTTCAGGAATTAATAATTTTGCCGAAAGAAAAATTAACAACAGGATAGAAGGACATGCTCAAAAATCATATTAAGTGATTTGGAATAAATATGGAAGAAATGGGCTTTGTTGTATGGATAAGGCCTTACGCAAAGTAACTTGAAAAGTTGTGCAACCCGTTAGTATTCAAATAACGGTCTTAAAAAGTTTGACTTAATCCCTGTCTCTCTCTGTATATACATTGCATTTGAGTGTCATAAATCAAACTTGCAGTTACCTTGAAATACATGGTAAACGTGTACACATTATTTCTATCTTAAAATCATGTATTATCATGAATATAAATTTATTCCTTCACATTTATGAGCATAAAACGTGTAATACATTGCATTATATTACATTATATTACTTGTAATACATTGCATTATAATGCATAATTAAATGCATTATATTAAAAACTATTCATCCAGCGGAAACACAATTACTTAAAAAAACTTGAATTAGTTTTTGTTTGGATATTTTATTACGATCAAATGAAGATATTGTTTTTTTAATTCTCTTAAATAAAATCTTTTGAAATACTTTTTCATCCCTTTCAGACAATTACACTGATTTTTATACATACCATAAAACAATAAATTTCGTAGCTGTTTTTGGAGTTTTCATAAAGAAAGATGTAGAGTCATTAGGTCATTTGACAGGAATTAGGTTACTGGAGGCAGGAAAAAGGAGCAATGCACTCGCCGGATCTCGAACCTGGACCTCTCGATTACGCGCCTGTGTAACCGTTACACCACGAAGGCATGCAGAAAGGACGAAGAAAATACCTTTAAAGGTATTTAAATTTATAGTCTACCGTATTACGTAATTTTCTTCCACAATTCACTGCACTTCACCCAAGTCAGTGAAATTTTTAGGCCAAAGAGGCTTTGCCCGGAAGGACTATTAATTTCGTTTTGGCATTTTGAGTCGATTCACTATGAATGTTCATTCACTTTTCAAATTTTTGCCACCAAATATTATCGCCCTGTATTACATTTAAAGAAATTAAATTATGAAGAATCTGCATAAATGTATGTATGTTTCTAGTATTGTGATAAAACAATGGTATCTAGAGCCATCCAATTTTGAATAACGTACGTTTCTACCTGAATATGGGCATCTGGAAGTCCAAATTTGGAATTTGGAATTTGTTAATTTGTTTTATTATCTATTTCATATTTTTTAAAACTTTAACGACTTTTTGATGAACAAACTCAGCGGTTTCAAAGCGAGCAATGGCAACACTCTATTGGGGGGGGGACCTTTTTATCTCCAGCGCGCGAAACTGTGCATCGGAAATTGTAAATATATGCTCATTTTAAAATTAATTTGCTATATTCCTGTTGAACTGAATTTTATGGTTTAAGTGCGAAGAACATGATGTTTAATAAATGAAGGTAACGCACAAAACGTTTAAAAAACGCTCCTTTGGACGTAATTTAAAATCTGAAACACTTCAGATTTTATTAGTCCAAAGGGGCTTTGTCCCTGAAGGACTATTGTTTTCGTTTTGCGATTTTGAGTTGGAAACACTAAAAGTCTAAACCAGTTGTTTTTAAACTGTTGCCACAATGCCACAGAATATTGCAGCCATGAATTATACACTCTTAGACAAACAAAAAAGAAAAAAAAAACGACGCACCAAGAAGGAGTTATCCGAATGGGACGAAAATCGGTGGAAGTGATGTCATGTGCAGAAAAACAAATGATTACAGTTTGAGAAAAATTGGATCATTTATTGAAGTGACAGAGCTTCACAAAGTGAAAAAGTCAGTAACGCATTTATCCACCTCTGGCCCTTATGCAAGCAGTTATTCGGCTTCGCATCGATTAATAGAGGTTGCGGATGTCCTCCTGAGGGATATCGTGCCCAATTCTGTCCAACTGGCGAGTTAGATCGTCAACATCTCGAGCTGGTTGGAGGGCCCTGCCCATAATGCTCCAAACATGCTCAATAGGAGAGGGATCCGGCGACCTTGCTGGCCAAGGTAATGTTCGGCGAGCACTATGGCAAGCAGTAGAAACATGTTCAGAGTGGGGGCGGGTATTATTTTGCTGAAATGTAAGCCCATGGTAGCGTAACATGAAGGGCAACACAACGGGCCTTAGAACTTCGTCGACGTACCGCTGTGCTGTAAGGTTGCGACGGATGACAACCAAAGGCGTCCTACTATGAAATGAAATGGCACTCCAGACCATCACTCCTGGTTGTCAGCCTCTCTGCCGGAAGGCAGTCAGGTTGGTATCACACCGCTGTCCGGGGCATCTCCAGACTAGTTTCCGCTGATTATCGGGGCTCAGTTCAAAGCGGGACTCATCACTGAAGACTATTCTACTCCAGTCAGTGACATTTCAGTGCGAATAAGCCCGATACCACAGGAAACGCGCTTGACGTTGTACAGAGGTCAATGGTAGTCGGCGCAAGGGGTGCCGTGACCTCAGCTCCCTTTCTGTGAGCCGTCTATGAATGGTCCTTGTGGTCACTGAGGCAGTAGTTGCACGTACAATCGATGATCATGATGCATCTGGGGCTGTGAGTGCCGCTCTGACGATTGCTCGGTCTTCAAGTTCTACCGTTTTTCTAGGCCTACCTCTTCCTTCTTGACGCTGTGTGCGGCCATGGTTCACCCATTCCTGCCAACATCGTCTAATAGTGGCATCGTTCCTGCTCAAATGTCGAGCTATTCGCCGTTAAGACCAACCGGCTTCTTTGAGCCCAAGTACACAACCTCTCTCAAATTCTGACATCTGTGCATATCGTTCGTGCACCTGTATGCGAAGCATAGTTACTGTCTACCAGAGTACACGGAATGAAATTCGTGAAGAATTTATGACCTGGAATCGTAATTCCTCCTCTTAAATACCCTGCCAGTTGCGCAGATCAGACGCACTGTAGGGACAACCGTTCATTCATTGGCAGCCAAAATGTAAATCTTTGTATTTTTCGTCGAAACCTGTATGCATATCAATTTGCTTTATATCTT
>KK114040.1:15698-45578 GCA_000611955.2 Stegodyphus mimosarum | reverse complement strand
TTTTTTTTTTTTTTTTTTTTGTCTAAGAGCTTATTTAAAGAAATTAAATAATGAAGAATCTGCATAAATGTATGTATATTTTTCTACATGTAATAAAACTGCGCTATCTAGAGCTATCCAGTTTTGAATAACGTACGTTTCCACCCGAATATGCGCATCTCGAAGTCCGCATTTTGAATTTTCTTATTATCTATTTCATATTTTGTGAAACTTTAACGAATTTTTGACGAACAAACTCAAACGATTTAAAAGAGAGCAATGGCAACACTCTAGGGAGAAAAAACCTTTTTATCCAAAGTGTGCGGAGCAATGTATCAGAAATTCTAAAGGTATACTCATTTTAAAATTATTTTGCGATGTTGCTGTTGAACTGAATTTTATGGTTTAAGTGCGAAGAACATGATATTTAATAACTAAAGATAACACATAAAGCGTTAAGAAAGTAACTTTGGACGTAATTTAAAATATGAAACGTTTCAGATTGAAAAAAAAATTTTTTATATTTATTTATTAATTTTTTTTTTGTTAAGAAACTCTAACTGAATGTCTAGGACGAAGTTCTGACTTTAGAAGTGGTAAAATCATCCGACTACTCACACTTAATAACGGCGATACAAATGTTAATTAATTGCAAAGGTGGTTTTAAAAATTGGCATGTTTGACGAAATTGTCTACTTTATATATGAAAGTTAGTTATTAACTGAAGAGAGTTATTAGTGTCGAAGCACGAATTTGCACTGTTTCACTCTTCATTCGAGTTCGTTGAAATTCGATAAAATGTAAGATATTAGCTTTCAAATTGAATCTGTCAGTTGTGGATTAACAAACTAAGCTATTTAAAAGCAACAGACACAGTTGTTAAGAATACTATTTTTTTTTCTTTTTAATCGGGTTATTTTAAATAAAAGTGAATTTAACTAATGATATACCTAATTAAAAACATTAAATTTTTTTTACAAATTTACGTTACATATGTATATTTAACTCCTCAAATATATAGAAGTTTTACACGTTCCCATGTTATTCTAAATACATATTAATTTAGTATCCTATAAAATGCTTCCATATTCCATCTGGAACATATCTATCAATAATCTCTTCTGATAAATTGTATTAAACTTTAGAAGAGCCCTTTTAGGCGGTCGTTAAACTCTTAACTCCTTTAGATTTTATTTTATTTCCTAATAATTTATTCTCGAATAATTTTAAGTGGGTTGGAATGAGTATGCTTTAAGGGAAGAGGTAATGTAGGCATCATAAACTTTGTACAAGAATGGCAACCTCCACAAATAACCGACAGGAGTAATTTCCTTATTTTCCGAAAATTTCAATATTTTTCTGCATTATAGGTAAGAACCAAGAAAGGACACAAATGTTTCTTCCATTAGCGGCAAAACCTTTACAGCGAATGAAAAAATAAGAATTTTGTATGTGTTCATTATCTCCCTTCAGTTTTAGTATATAAATTAAAGAAAGTAAAGAAATGAAGAAGAAAAGACTTACAACAAATATATAAAGAATATACAAAGAATTTCGAAATGGAATACAAAATTTGAGTATTCAAAAACCGCAATTATTTAAACTGTATTAGATAACATCTCGCTCCATTCAAATCTAAAATTCGTTTATTATTTTAAATACACTAAATAATGAATGAAGTTCATACATCTTTTAATCTACATTTCACCTTGAATTTTAATTCTTCAGCAAAATTTTTGTATATATAATATGACTCAATAATTAAGACTCAGTACATAACTGTCTGCATGCTCTGTTCTTATTCTTGCAGCTCATATTCTGCAGTTCAACATTCCTGAAATCATATTTAAACCATTTGATCTCTTTGAGAAATCAAATGATTTAAATATCTGCTAATGATGTTTAAATGGCTTAAATATCTGTTCCGTTTTAAACGAATGTGTAATCTTTAGAAAGGAGGAATGGAGTGTTTCTTGGAATTTGTGTCTATAAAGCATAGTAATTACTTTGTCCTTTAACAAGTTCAGACTTCCCGGCTGACAACTGGCTAAAACTTTCAGCTTCTTGGTACTGAAACTGGCAACATCTTTTAACGATAAACCATGAATGAGTTTTATTGTGCAACGATACCGATCTAATCAAATGAAAATACTAGTTTAAAATTAGATAGAAGTTCTGTTAATGGGAGTTTAATTTATGTTTGTGTGGTAAAAATTTAAACTCCAACTCTTTCATTTTAAGCTTTTAAAGGCGGTCGGTGTCAAACTTTTGAGAAACGAGTAATCGAATTAGAAGTACTTTGCTGTAAGCACGGAAATGATATTTATCATATAAAAATGTTTTGCGTAGCTGTTCAAAAGCAGCTATTCATTAACGTCCAATGATACAATTGCGAGCCTTTGAGAGTCGAGATTTGTCTTTGACAAATTTTTTAAACTTTATTTTGGTGATATTTTCTTAAACATCCGCCTACTTCTAATTTTTATTATAAGACAACCTTAAAATATCAAATATTATAATAAAACCTTCTCCCCCAAAACCAACTTAATTCCTCGCTGCCAAATCTTTTCTAATTCCCAATGTCGTTATCCGAGCTGAACTCCTGGGGGGGGAGATTTCTCCACTCGTCCACAACAAAGATGTCCACATTCTGACCCTGAAAAAAGACTTCTTCATCCCTTTGTGCCTTGGAGTGTCCTTCGAGGCTGCAACCAGTATCATTAACAAAGATACCTCGTTGCATCAGAATTTCTCCTGTGGTCTGAAAGAGGTACCATTGCATTCGGAAGTCATCCATCCTACACAAAGAACCTCTATGCGATCTTATCACACCAGTTACGATTTTTCTTCTCCTCTTTAACTTACGCAGCTTAACATAAAATCTACATAAACCTCTGTACTGAGCGAGTATGTGATGAAACGAGACATAAGAGGAAGAATAAGTTAATTGTCAGTAAAACTTAAAAGAACTATTGCAAATGTAAAGTAATTTTCTCTTTTAATGTCAAATTACTGGCTGCAAGGACAGCCAACTTACTTTTTCTTCTACTTAACTAGTTTTAGTTTTCATTGAACGGTTTTAATTTTTTCCATTATCGAAAAATTTCTGTCGAAGTTTATTTTAAATTCTTGAAGAACTTGAACAAATATTGATTAGTAGAATATATCATTACTAATTTTCTCTTGGAAATTTTTTTCGGTATAACTTAGCTTTGGGTAGAGATAACGTTTCTCTATCTGAAACACAGCAGTTGTTTCATTGAAAAGAAGCATTTAAGAAATTTAGTATATGAAAGGGAAATAAACTATTTTCTAAAATTAGTTTGTATTTTATCATAGATGCCAACCTTGCAGTCTAAAAAATCGGGAAATATTTGCGGGAAAACAGGGAAAAACCTAGAGGTTTTCACTCTCCGCAAGGGTACCGTTTGATAGAAACTCCTGACTTTAATGCACTCAACATGACTTATTTGTAATTGGATTCTAATATAAAAATATTAGAATATGATATGTGATTGCATATGTATCCGGATATTCTAAATTTTATGTTCTTTGTTTCCTTTTATTTCTGAATTTTTATTCTTTAATACTAAGAAAATCCGGCGTAATGAAGGAAAACTTTTATTTATCAAAGCACTTTTAAATATGATGAAAATAAAGTTAATAATCAGTGTACATACTGTTTGTGTGTATAAACTTAGTAATGTACTATAAACAACAAAATAAAAAACAATTGATGTGGAACCACATTGTTTTCTTGTACGGCCTATTAAATTGTACATATTTTTTGCTGCATTTTATTAAAACTTTCTATTCGAATTTCTTTACAGATATATTTCTCATTCAATTAACTTCGTGGCAAGGCAAAAATACATAAAACTCAAAATATTAAAACTGAAGAATGTAGAAAAACATAAAACACGAAATACAGTTAGAACAACTAAAAAAATAATTTTTGCAATTTTTTTGCACAGTTTATACTCCAAAAACAAGTAATTCAGCCAGTGGGCAAGAAGGCAGACTTTTCAATGCACAAAACTGAAAGTTTACTCTTGGTCCCACTCGGCAAAAAGACACTGAAGGTGCAGAAACTGACTTAATTCGCTATTCTGATAATTTCAAATGTAAATAAATATGGCTGTTTTTTTTTGCTGAATATATATATACTCACTCTGTATACTCTCTCTCTCTCTCTATATATATATATATAATTCACTATAAGTTATAAAAAGAAAACTCTCCATATTACATCTCCAAGCAACGGAAATTCAATTTAAAAACATAATTGAAAAGGTATTTTTCAGAATTAAAAAAAAATTATAGAATTTTCAGTCCTCCTTGCTTTAAACACAGTCAAGGAAAAGCTAAATCCCAAAAATGCCAAAATCAAAAGCAAACTTTTTAAGTATTGAAAAACCAGTTATTGTTATTGATAGCAGATTAATCGACTTATCAAGGGGATAAAACAGTCTACCATCCATTAACAGTAACTAAAATAAGAGAGAGTGTTTCATCTTACTTCCAAGTAAGCATCAAATTATTTGCTAGATTCAAATCACTAACTGGTACTCAATCAAAATAAAGATATTAGTCACTAAACCAAAAGAATCCTGTTAAAAAGCAAATAATCTATAAGATTAAAATTACTTTAGAAGACATATCCCCTACACTTTCTTTTTATTTCAAATACAAAAATAAAAACAAATGTAATTCAAGAACAAATTTTAAAAAAATCATAAGAAGATTAAAAGTAATAATCCATAAAATTAAAGTTAAAAACTGTAGTAAAAAAGAAATTTAAAAATCAAACTAGTAAGCAAAAATTAACCAACTTGCCTTAAAATTTTAAAAAACTAAATGGCTGGAATTCAACTACGTATTAAGAGATGGAAGCAAAAGGGTTGTCGTAATAAATAGTTTTCTATTGAAGAAAGTTTAGCCTAAACTGGAGACAAAACTACAAAATTTCTTGGAGATATAATACACAGAGAGCAAGCTGGTATTAAAATAGCGCTAAAGCTGCTATTAGTTTGAATTTATATTCATAATGAAAGTAATTAAAAGTAAATAATAAGCCCAATACTTGCTCTAAATAACAATAATCGGTTTTAATCTTGCGCTAAATAACAGTAACTGGTAACTATCAATAACAATAACTGGCTTTTCAATACTTAAAAAGTTTGCTTTTGATTTTGGCATTTTTGCAATTTAGTTTTTCTTTAACTGTGTTTAAAGCAAGGAGGCCTGAAAATTCTATAAAATTTTTTTAAATTCTGAAAAATACCTTTTCAATTATGTTTTTAAATTGAACTTCCCTTGCTTGGAGATGTAATATGGAGAGTTTTCTTTTTATAATTTATAGTGAATTATTGCTTTATTACTTTGCAGCTTTAGCGCAAGTATTGGGCTTATTAATTTACTTCTAAATACTTTCATTATGAATATATATATATGTTTGGTGATGCCGATTGCAACCACAAAGGGAGATGCACAACTACATGCTATAGTAGACCTATATACAAAATTTCAACGTTCTGAGATTAGTCTTTTTTGAGTTATGCATGATACGTACGAATGTAGGAAACGAAAAAATCTCTTCGTCACGATAACGGCCGAGTTACAGAGTGACTGAGAAAAACCTCTTTTGAATCACTTTAAAATCAATTTTACAATCCGTCGTGGGAAAAAGAGTCCTTTATTCTGTTCTTACGTACATATGTCAGGCAAAAACATCGTTAAATTGCGTTTGATAGCTGCCAAACTGGATGCTTTCATTGAAATATGATACCCGAAATGTTTCGCTAATACAATATTTCCTTTACTTCGTACAACGAATTAAAAACATTGAACACAGATATGAACTGATTAGACATTTTTTGAATCTTCAAATAAATATTTACACATTTTGTTAACAAAGTTACAAATAAACATTATCTATAGAAGTTTATTATGTTTATGTTACATGTTTATAAAGTTACAAATAAATATTTATAGATTGTCTTAATCTAATGTAGACATTTGTCTACATTAGATAAAAGCAATTCAGATTAAATTAAATTTAACACGAAAAATTTAACAAAACAAAGATGAATAAAATGTAATAAGAAAAAAATGAAATTCAGATGGTATTAAAAAATTAATAAAGAAAAGATCTGGAAATCATTAGAGATGAGGGAATAGAATTTTTTTAATCTAAGATTTATTAATTCTGTTAATATAATTTATTTGCTGGAAAATCTTTTCCTCAGTAGTGATTAAAAATTAAAAACTGGGAGATACGTAGGGATACCGAGAGATGAAAAAAGTGGGAGTCTACTAGTAAAACGAGACTAGTTGGCAGCTATGGTTTTTGTAATAAGTTATATAATTTTAAGACTTCCACATCAAAAGATGTGAGCTTTTGGAAATAGCAAAAGAAATAGGAACTTCTCATTATTAAATTATTACGTTTTTGAAATACTTCGTTCTAACTCAGTTAACGCAGAAAACTGCTGCTGCTGCTGTAGCTTCAAGCAAAGTAAATTAAAATGCCACGCTTAAAAGATTTGCTGAGGGTAAGATTTTGAGAAGCATTCAGTGAAGGAAGGGAATTAAATAAACATGACAAAAAAATCAGAAACATAACTTCATTCACGTGTGATAAAAATCAATTAAGGCCCTCATTTAAAATTACATAAATGTTGCATCATGTGCATTGAGGAATTAAACAGATTAAAGAATGAAGCGTACTTTTAGCGTGTTTCAAATTAACTCTTCGTTGCATTTTTTATGCAAAATTTTCCAAGCATTTGTTTAATTAGATTATTAAATTGTTATATATATTTCGATGGAATCGGTAAGATTCTTATTCAGTCTTATCATTTAACCATTTTCTAAAGAATATCGTACAACCAGTCCTTGAGTTTAAAATCTGCAAATTACAGACCCAACTCATTTCTTTAGTGCTTATTACAAAAGTTTTTGTTTAATTTTTATCCTATGTAAGTCTTGTATGTTCAGTTTCTTTTCGTTGAATATGTCTCAGTGTAATAAGATCAAAATATTCCTCTGAAGTTAATAAAAAATATTGTTGTAAAATATATGCGTTTATTTGAATGTAATTTTAGTTTTGCAAAATATTTGTAATGTTTTGCGTTGTTGTACTTATTTACTTGTTTATTTGTCGCATTTTATTTAAGGGGTGTTGAGAGCCAAAAATCTTCAAAAAATATTGATTTGGGATTTTTGCATTTTCAAATTCTCTGCACGTTTAGCTTTCTAAAAATACTATACTTTAATCTCTATGAAAATTAGAACTTTAAAAAATCTAGTTTTATTTTATCATCGAATGCTTTGATAAATGAGGAATTTTTCATATAAACGCGTTTTTTTTCTCAAAACGTGATTTTTTTATACTCGATGTACCTTTTCTCAGGAACTACTGCTCCCAGGTACCTAAAATTTTTATGGTTTATTTATTATATTTTCTAATATTTACTGAAATGAGCTTTTTGTGATAAATTAAGATAAAAAAATTTCACAATTTTTTTTGGGTGAGAAAAGTGCTAAATTTTACTATGCCTAATAAAATAGTCTATAAATTAGTCTAAAACTCTTCAAAAGCTCATTTCAGTATAATCAGATAGGTGTACGTTAATTACACAAAAAATTTCAAGAGTATATCTACAGCAGATTTTAAGAAAAGGTACATCGAAAATGGCCAATTTAACACTGTCGGTATAGAGGGTTCTGACACCCCTTAATAATTTTAATGGATATTTCTGTGCAGTCACATTTGTAGCTACGTAGAATGCTTGTAAATTTTAATTTACAAAGCTGATATAAAAGCTGCATAAAACTGATCCTGTAACTCTGAATGAAACAACATTAAACTGTAAAACTGGCACAATTAAAAGCCAAGACATAGACAGAAACTCTTTGATGGACCTTAACGACAATTCTTTGAAAAACACGGTTACTGTTAGTGATTTTTTTCCAATTTGGCGACCTATTAGAATTTCCAGAAAGAGCATGTCGATGTTTCAAGAGCGATTTGTCCCCAGACCTCCAGAAAGTTAGGGAAATTTAGAGATATATTTGCGTTTTAGTGGTGGGTGTTAGTTAAATAATCAGCTTGAAAGTCTGTGGTTATATTTCGCTCTTTCTCAGCGATTTATGGTTTAAAGTTTATTGTGCGAATAATACTCTTCGTGTGCTTGGAGGATTTTGCCTTACTTTAGCTGCTTTTTGTGATATACTTTACTGTCAGCAGTTATTTAAAGTGTTAATCTCTTCGAGTTATTGTGGCCTAGTTATCAGAGAGGTCCACAAAGTCGTAATCCGCAACACTATGTAAATTAGCAGCATGAAATTCATTTGCATAGTCGTTGCAAATAACTGATATTCCTTCAATGCTGCTGAATATTAAAGTTTCGAGTGTGATCATCAGAAAAAAAGCGAGAGTAAACAGAACTTCAAAATGTTTCATGCCAAATATAGTTGACAGAGGAAAAAAAATACAGATAAAGTACGATTATAACGGAAGATTCATCAACACACCCTTCGTAACAGCGATAAATTTCGTAATTTAAAACAGTATCTGTATGGCAGGAATTTCGAGGGCAAAATCTTTCGAAAAAACACCTTTGAAGCAGACAATGTAAAGCGACAATGAAAATTGGAAACTCTATGGCCTAGGTAATGATAAAATACTCTAAATTATTCCGCTGAACTCTTACATATTTATAAGGCATTCTTTTTGTGAGATTCTCACAAGAGAATATAACAGATTTTAAAAATCTCATATAGGTATATAACAGAATTAGAAATTCACAAGAGAATGTAACAAAATAAATATTACATGAGAATATAACAGAATTTAAAAAAAAAATAAAAAAAAACATAGACATAAAGGAGGAAAGGAAGAAGGAAAATCTGAAAGGATTCAGATTTAACAGTCACTCAAAAGAGTTTGTTAAGGCTTTTTACGCTCTGGCTGAGCTTGCAGCCCACAAGTCCGCTGCTGCACTCACTCCTGCTAACCCAGTTTCCTTTTGTCTTTTTAGCTTTATTATTAAGCATCATTTTCATTGCACTTACACCATATACAATTCAACAGCGAAATTACAAAAATCTTAAAAGCACCAAAGCAGCCTGTGTTTAGAATTCCCAACGCAGTTTTAAGTGTTGCTTATATCTTCCTATTTTTTCAGTCTTTTCTCAGTTCATAATATCAATGTTCAGTTTTATTACTAAGGTGGTCCACAAAAAAATTTGTTTGTCTTTTTTATTACTAACTTTTTATGTGTTAAATTTATTAATTACATATCATGTTCTTCGCATTTGCGCTACATAAAATTCAATTCAATCATTCAAAATCAGAAAATATTTAATAGCAGCATATGCTTAGAATTTCCGATATGGAGTTTCACACCCTGGAGGAAAAAGTATTTATTCCATACAGTGTTGCCACTACTCGCTTTCAGATCTTTGAGTTTGATAAAATATTTATTTGAGTTTTACAAAATATGTAATATAAAATTCAAAATTCGGACTTCCAGATGCTCATGTTCAGGTGAAAGACTATGCTACGGAGTATTGGAGATAAAAATATTTTGTTCCGTACAGTGTTGCCACTGATCTCTTTCAGCTCCTTGAGTTTGTTAACAAAAAATTCTTTTAAGTTTTACAAAATATGAAATGTAAAATTCGGTTTTCTAGTTGCACGTGTTCAGGCGGAGGACTAAGTTATTCAAAATTTGAGGGCCCTGCGTACCATCGTGTTTCCACAAAGCGAGGAACGTATACATAAAAATTTTTTATTATTTAATTTCTTTAAAAAGAACACAGGGTTTTAATATTTGATGGCAACAATTTGAAAAGTGACACAGACATTTATAGTGGACAACGCAATAGGCCGTTTCGAGAGTAATAGCCCATTTGGTCTATCGCCCTTTAGAACATTCGAGCTAAAAACTGTTAGAGGTTCGGATTTTAACGGTTACCCAAAAGAGTTCTTTTAAAGTTCACAATGATTTATCAGTAGAGATTATTAGTACAGATCGTCCAAATAGTATAGCCAGACATTTTATAAGATACTAGATGAATATATATTTAGAATAACATGGGAGAGATACATATCTTCTACACATTTCAAAAGTGAAGAAAAATATAACGCAATTCTATAAAAATGTTTAATACTATAATTAGATTATGAATCAAATGAATTTTTATTTAAAATCAATCATATTATTGGTAATATGATTATTGGTAATATTTTTGTTAATATGATTGTAAAAGAATAATATTCTTAAGAACTGTCTCTATTTCTTTTAAATAGTTTAGTTTGCTAATCAATAACAGATGGATTCAGCGCCATTCGGAAAGAATTATTCTCAAAGTAGGGTAGAAGGATGAGGGACTTTTTTTCCCCTCCAGCATATCTCTTTCTGGAGATGAGAAGACTTTTACGTTGCAGCAGGTAATAACGCCCCTTTTGGACGAGTCTAAGTGTTTTGGCAGAATGCCAGCCAGGGTTGCGTTTGCGACAATCGAACTATAACAGCCAAGCTCGAAAAATGAAAATCAGGAGGATTTTCTCACTGTAAATCTGACATTTCTGTTTAAAATTTAGTTATAACCGGATAATAGGGTTAAAATGTCAATTTAATAAATATTGTAATTATTTGGAATTTCATTTTATATATTCGGCTAATTTAATTTGGTTTTGTAATTTTCTTTTTTCATATTAATGAAAATTCAGACAGGGAAAAACACCCTTTTAATTAAAGTTTCTTACAGCAAGTTAAAAAGTAATACTTAATATTGAAACAATCGAGCAGGTAAATACAGAAATAATAAAATTTAAAGCAAAACTCATGCTTTATTTATCAGATTTACGCATCAAGGGTTAGTGAAGTCTTCAAAATGGGCTTTAAAAATCTCTGCACTGAGTTAAAACAAATTAGTATTTCGTTAAGAACGAGTAATAATCTAATCTCGAGAAATTAAAAACAGGAGATTAGAGGCTTTATTGAAAGTCTGACAGAAATGAAACATGGGAAGCCTCCGAGTTTTAACTATGGGCAATGCGAGTGCTGGCAATGCGCTGGCTTGATCTCATGGCGACATCTGTATGCATAATTAGAACCATTCGCTGCTGGAGAAAGGCTGATTGGGATTTATTAAACGTGATGTTTTCTGACAGATCGCAGCAGTGGTAATCAGTTTCCATTGTTGTTTTACTAGCAACGAAGCCCAAGCTTTAGAATTCTCAAGCCATGGCATAAGTACTTAAACGATCAAGACAAAAGTGTAGAGGAAATCGTGTCTTTCTTATGGCAAACTAAGCGGCGTCAGATACGACGACGCTTTGGTTACTCGAATGTGGTTTAGTTTTGGAGTGCAGTCTGTATTTTGTGATTAAAACCATTTGTTATTGGAGTACGCTGCCTTAGATTTGTGAAGGGAATGTTTGCCAATAAATGGCACCAGGCAATTTCAATGTCCATTGCTGCTATGCTAATGCCGAGGTTCCAATTTGAAGCTTTTCCACCCATGATATCAGTGGCGTAGCTAGGGTGGGGCAAGGGAGAACAACTGTCCCCGGGCGCAGCATCCAGGCGGAGCCAAATTGATGCCACGAAAAATTTTTTAATGAAATGTTTTTCAATCTTGGCACACAGAGAGGGGCCCAAATTCTTCAGTTGTATCCGGGCGCTGGAACCCTAGCTACGCCACTGCATGATATAAAGATATAGACTATCAAGGTAAATGTGCACGTTGGTCTCAAGGATTGAGGAAGCCATATTTTTACTGCGGCGAGAAGCCATCTTAATCGGGAAGGTTTGTTACACTTGAGAAACTGCTGTTGTATTCAGTCCCGTGCATTTCAGATATTACAAACAGGCAGATCAAGAAACTTCAAGATGTTATATTTCCCTAAAATTACCAACGTAGCACCCTAATCAAGCAACAAAGGATCCTGGGTTGCAGATTTGAAGTGGTCTGTTTCTTTATAATCACAGTGATATCATACCACCCATGCCAGACTGGAACTGAGCCTCGTAGTCGTGGTTATCTTCTTCGCTAACTAGCAAATTGAATAAAAAGTGAGATTTTAATCCATTAAGCTACTTTAATTTGTGAAGTACTGAAATAGTCCCCATTGCTATTGCACTTTTGGAAGGAAAACAGAAATGTTAATAAATAAAACTTATAAAACTTAAAAATTTATTTAGAACTCTTAAAATGTTTTATATTTTTATGGACTGGAGAAAATAAAATTTGATCTGGTGAAATCTAAATTCTCTAACTGGAGAAATCTAAGTAATCTGGTAAGTCTAAGAAATGTCCTTATTTGAAGCACATTATCTGAAAATTCAATAAATGCAAATACATGCCAGTAACGTAAAGCTTCAAGAACTTATCAAGTCATTCATTCCCCCCGCCCAAGCTGAAAACGTCAAATTAAACTGTAACAAGCCATAGTAAAGTTTTTGGATTAAAGATGCAGCACTTTCTTATGCTCTAAATCAGGAGTCTCCAAACTATGTCCCGTGAGCATTATCAATACGGCCAGCCAAACATTTTTTTAAATAATTTTATAAAATTTAAAATAAGTAATGTAACATTAACTATTAACTATTTTATGCAACAAGCAATTAATAAATATGTTATCTGTCATAGCATTCTTTATAAATAATATTATGAATGTTATACAACCGCTTCTAAATGTAGAATAAGTGAAATACTGTAGCACTGGATTAAAAAATTTGTGATTGTACTTTTCACAAGAATAAGGGTTCCATATGCTATTGTTACTTACTTTCATAATAGAATTCTACGTTTGTTCAGAATTTTTAGAAGCGGTTTTATTTAAATAACAATTTTTGCTCTATATATGTTGTAATTAATTTTAATTTTGGAGTTTTTTATCACAAAACTTGCCCAAAATATGAAATGCCTTTGAGCGAAAGTTTGAATCTGATCAAAATTCAAACAAAATGCGCTGAGAAATTGTTACGACGAGAAGGTAAATCAATTTAAAAATAAATTTGCATTGCAAATCAAAGAAATTTTTGATATTCTGGGAGAAGAACGGTTTTGCAAATATCTAAACAGCTTTAAAAAATTTATGTTAGGTGAAACTGTATGAAAGTCGAAAAAACAATTCTTTTCGTACTATCATAGCGATATAAACCCAACTGCAAAAATATTCTGTACCTTGTTTAAAAACACGTGTTTACTGTTCATCATAATGACATCATCATAGTATGATGAACTAACTAGGTTTTGTCCATTGATGCTTCGTGAAAGAGACAAAGCGGCCCGAGTTTGGAGACTGCCGCTCTAAACAACAATAAAATGGTTTTATTCCATTGCGAATACTAAAGATGATTAACATTTATATGATAAAACTTGAATGTTTTCAAACAAATGCTGCCTTAAATTAATACACGGTACAGTAAATAAATGTCAGTTCTCGGACGTAATGTATGAGCGAATTCGTAAACATGGGTTATTGTGCTTTCTCTAGCCTTACAAAAAAACAGTTCATATTTTTTTCTTGCCTGAATAATGATTCTCATTTTAATATATTAAAAAAATCCTGCTGTTTCGGAATATCAGGTTTCTTTATGGCATTTTACCATTTTGAAAGAATCAGCCATAAGGTACGCACATTACTGAAATATTAGGTTATTATGTAAAAGAGATATGTTTCAAATAATACGGATATGTGCTTGGCATTGTTGTATAAATATATATTGTGTAAAAGCTATTTTACGAGTGAGCATAAAATATGCATTTTCTAAGTATTTTACAAAATCCTATGCTCGCAAACATTGTTTAAAATTGGAAAAATAATGCACAAGTTCAGATATTTTATAAAAATTTAACGTTTTCAAATTTAACTGACTAATTTTTCTTTTAAGTTAGACTATCCTTTGATACTTTTTGCCAATGCAAATATGCTAAAAATGCATCAACGTAATAGTCTATAAAGCTTTATGCTGGCAAAATATCATTTAAATTTGGAAAATACTGCCCAGATTTAAAGAATATAAACATGTGATGTCATAAATTCTGCAGCTTTATTAACAATATTAATTATCTTAAGAATTTAAAACTCAAATTAAAGTCATACCTTTTTTTAAGAAAACATTATCTAGTATTTTCTTCACCCGAATAAAAATTTGTCCCTATTTTTAGCAGAGGTCTTGAGATTTTTAAAATTCAATTAATAATTTATAAGTTTTCCTTACATAAATACATCTATAAGTTAGGCAACTAAAATGTGTTGGTTTATTAACAGAAATTAAATTTCCTTGTATGTTCTAAATCATAATCATCCTAACTAAAATTGATAATGGGCGTTTGTTTGTTTGTTGCGCTTTCCCGCCTTAATTACTTAACCGATCGTCATGAAATTTTCAAGAAATATTTTTGATATATTAGAAAAGGTTTATAGGCTATAAAATTTAACTTATCTGTTGAAACGTAAATTATATAATAGGTTTTATAGCTTAAAATGATTGTCATTGTATAAACATTAAATGTTGAAAGTTTCATAAGGATAAGTTAAACGATGTAAAAGTTTGTCTGTGCGCGCAGGTACGTCGCTTAAACCGCGCAAAAATTTTATAACCTACAACCTTTTCTAATACATCAAAAGTATTTCTTGAAAATTTCATGATGATCGGTTAACTAATTAAGGCCTGAAAGCGTAACATTCATTAATTAAACGTTTATTAGTTTTTATTTGTTTAATTTAGTTTATTATTTAAAATCCTTCAGTATTTCCGGCTTTGGACTCTTCTATATTAATATCCAATATAAATACGCAATTCCGGTGTGAATTCGGTTATGCATGAAATTTCGCCGGAGTGAAAGTACGATGTCTTACAAAAAAGAGCTATAGAAGCGTTAAACCGAACTCCCTAGGATATGCGAGACAGTACAGATATTGAGGAAGGAATGGTAGTTTTATTGGCCGGTGATTTTCGAAAACCTCTGCCGGTAATCCAGAGAGGTACACCTCCAAATGAAATCAAAGCCTGTCTCAAATCATCAAGTTTATGGGAGAAAGTTGAAACATTCCGTCTTAAAACAAATATGAGAGTGCATCTTCATAACGATGTAGATTCAGGGAATTACGCAGAGACACTATTGAAAATTGGCGATGGATGTTTGGACACAGATGCTGAAGGTTGCATTCTCTTTTCAGAGGAATTTTGTAATTTGCTAGAAAACAGTGTGGAGCTTATTGCTAAAGTTTACCCGCACCTGCAACAAAATTTAAATAGTGATCACTGGTTATGTGCAAGAGCAATTCTAGCACTGACAAATGAAATCGTAAACAAAATCAACATTGACAATTTGTAAGAGGTGCAGGGAGAAATAAAAGAGTATTTGTCAATAGATACAATCATGGATACAGAAAAAAGCAATTCATATCCTGCTGAGTTTTTAAATTCCCTAGAGCTATCAGGTATAGCCTCACATAAACTCCAATTAAAACTAAATGTACCGGTCATGCTTATGCGAAATATAGATGGACCTCGACTGTGTAATGGAACGAGGCTTCGGATCACACAATTAGGCAGAATATAATCAGTGCCACTATTTTAAAAGGTGTAGGAAAAAAGGGGAAAGTGTTATCATACCTCGAATCCCAATAATCCCCACTGACCTACCATTTCACTTTAAAAGACAGCAGTTTCCAATCCAACTTAGTTTTGCTGTTACTATTAACAAAGCTCAAGGGCAAACATTACAGGTAGCAGGGGTGCATTTGGAAAAATCATGTCTTTTCCATGGTCAACTATATGTTGCCTGTTCTCGTGTATCCAAAGCCAGGAATTTATATGTATTTGCGCCGAATGAAAAAACATTTAATATAGTTTTCAGAAGCATCCTAGAATAATACTCTTATTCGTACTCTTCTGAAAAAGAATTAATGTTTTTAACGTTTTGTTGATACTTTAAACTTTTTTAAATCTTGATAATGAAAATTATTTATTTTTGTAGTGAGATATCTTAATAAAGCATGTTTTTCAGTTTAAATTAAATTTTATTTTAGACGTTTTTTAATAAAAAAACCGTAAGATAAGATTACAATGTTTGATCTATCTTAATCGGATTTTAAAATTATGCAGAATAGCGTCTTAGCGATATCAATGTGAATTCTTTTTATCTCAATGAAGAAGAGCAGTACTTGAAATTTTACGCGGAGTGTATTTTTAACTTGAGAAATAAGTAATAGTAACTAAAATTTTGTCCTGATTATCCTGATCAAGCAATAAGAAAAAAAATCAAATTATTTTCTTTTATTTTCAATAGTCTTTGAAACTTATGTAAGGACATCAACGCGAGGGAAGCCGCGGGTGAAAGCAAGTGTAAAATAAAAAAAAAACTTTTTTTTATAGAATGAGATTTTATTCAAAATGGATATGACAATTATTGCACTAAAGCAGAAAAATAATTTGTGATATAGTTTAATGGGAATAATAGATTAAATAATTATATTTACAGATCACCTACAGTTTCCGTCTATACTTACCATATTCACCTAGATTATCACTTCATCCGTATTACCATTTCATTTACCATTTTATGTCGCGAATAATAAAAGCGTGGAGTGACCATGATAAACTGAAAAGGTTCATGGCATATACCATGAGAAGGCAATTAAACTAACAGATACTGTTACTTAGTTGCGGCGGGGGGCTTTAGCTGTTATCCCCTTGAAGTTGGAAAGGATGCATCTCCGAAACCGATCACCTAGCGGGAGGAGACCTGGGATTCAGTCTGCACCTTCTGAGAGCGGGTGCAGCTGCCAGGGCTGTGACGCGTTACCTTATAGCCTCTCCTGTCGCAGTCTAGCATCAGCCTCCTCATGGTCCCGCTGATAACCAGGTTCGCCTGGGCTGATGATGTTGGACACCCATCCCTGGAATTCGACTGGGCTGTAATTTCCGGAACCAAAAATTTAGGGAGGAGACCCGGGGTTCTATTCAGACAACTGGCTAGACCTATGTCTAGACAGCCTCGACCTCTGGGGTAGATAAACAAACAATCTTCACAGGACTCGGAATCTTTCCTCGGAAACTGCCCTGCTTTCCGCACATCTTGTACCTGAGGAAGAAGTGCTTCGACTCAACGAATCTTTTGAAAGGTCCTGTCAAACATCTCTTGGAGCGCAGATTGTTTCTTTTTACTTAGGATTTTTAGAACACTTATGTGCTGTAAACTTAATTTCAGTTCAGTTGTTTATGATTCTACACAGCTTCATTTTTACTGAAACTAAATCCTGTTCATCATGCGTATATGCTCCGGTGCATTTCGGGCATTACCATTCCAGCTAGTTTACGAGACACCCTTCACTGAAAGCGTGAGCAGTTGTCTCTTTGTTATTACTTGAATGTATTACCACTTCCTCACCATCCTAAATAAGTTTTTTGCTTGATAAGAGGTACGATTCTCGTTTGATACCCGACTATCCTATATGCCATTTTCTCTAGTAGGCTTCACTCACAAACTGAGAAATACCACATGACAGATTTGAGTAATCACTCGGCAAAGCATTTCGAAATATCACCTTGAGAGAATGTTCATATTTGGCCTTTTGATGTTTTTTAAGATCTTCATAAAAGGGGTACTAACGAGTTTGTATATATACAACGCCTGTTTGAACACAAGCACAAATAAATTAATTATGTTCCTATATATACAGATGATCGAAAATAGTAGGACATGATGGCGCATCATTTATTACTGAAGACCACATGGAGGATAGAAGACTAAATGATGCTGTTGAGCCCTCACGCCATAATTAACTGCACTATATGTGCTTTCATTGATTTCTAAGCTTACTGGAGAAGGTTTACAATATGTAGTGAACTCGCTTAGTACATTAAAATCTTTAGATTCATGTTCTAACATTTAGAATCCTGTCATTGTTGATATCTTAAGTTTGAATCTAAAATTAAAGATCTACGTATATGACATCTTAACTACTGGATTTACCGTCATGTGGGTATAAAAGAAAACGCGCTGATAGATATTACTGCAACGTGTGCAGTTCATTTGTCGAAAGAACTCGTCCCTTTTAGTTATATCGGCACAGTCATTAAGCAAAGAGCTTTGATCAAATGACAGCAACTTTCGGATGTCCAGCTAGATAATAAGTCGAGAAAGGTCAAACCGAAATGTTGGCTGTTAGGAACAGGAAGGAGGAAGTCTTGTTAACCCGATTTAGAATCGGTCATTCGAGAATTAATCGCAGTTACTTAATAAAAGCAGAACGTAAACTGATTTGCCCCAACTGTAATGTATAATTTTTGAACTGAACGTCCGTATCTTAAGACTTCGATTCAAGCATTTTAACGAATGGCTGTTGACTGTATCATCAGAAAAGAGGTGAATGCCATTTTATTTCAGTACCTGAAAGAGACCCGTCTTTTTTATTTTATTTGACTTTCCTTTGAAGTTGTTTCTTGGTGTTTTAATAATATGTATTGTATTAGTATACCTCATGTTACTTGATTTTGGTCTTGTTTTTTCATTTGAAATAAATATCTGAATTTTATGTGGTTGTTCATTTCAGCATTCATCATTTTATCGCTTCTTTTTATTTTATGGTTTTCCTGTGGTATTAACTGTTGTTTTCGGTTACAACATTTGCTGTTATCTAATTCGTATTTGAAAGTGTCTGAAGTATGTTCGGCGGTATAAGCTTTAAGGTTTTGCGTGAGTAAACCCTCTAACCATCACCACCACCACTGTTTATTGCATTTATCATCATATAAATTTTAAATAAAAGTTTATAGTATAAAAGCCGTTTTCTTAATTTTATGCCATTTTCTGTTTTTTAGTCTCAAATACATGTCATCAATGATGAAATTATTAGTCATTATTAAAATGGAAGCAATACGTTATAAGAAAAATTGTAAAATAAAGAAAAATAACGTCATCCAGAGAATCGAAAAATCGCTTTGAATACTTACTGGATTTCGAAAATTGAATATAATAAAAATGTTACAATGAGCATTTTACTCGAAGTTAAAATGTAAAAACGAATATCAACAATTCGTCATTAAATACCCAAGACGGCAAACCCAAAGACATTTATTCATTGGGAGACGCTTTTTATTCCGTCTACTTCAGACTGCAACACATTGTTTTTTTAAAAAAAGTAGAAAGCCGTCCAATTAATATTTTTTATGGTGCTTGCTTTAAAAGAGGACGAGATGTTAATTTGCAGCCTGTGAAGAAACTGTGGGTGTTAAAACTTTATATTCGATGCTTTTTTATGTTGAAATTTTAAAGTAATAAACGTCAAGTAGTTTAAAAAATCGCCAAAACTTCAGAAAATAAATTACAGTTTTCTGACAGGTTTCACTGAAAAGACTTTATTTGCTCTATTCGAAGGTGCAAGCATTACAATTCGGATTACCTGAGTTATTCGTTAAATAAAGATATGTTCAAAAGGTTGTTTAAGCTTAAAACAAAAAACAGCAAACAAAAAAAAAAAAAAAAGTCTGAAACGAATTTTGGAAACTCGCTTCACCGCATTGCATTGTCAAGGACAAACAGTGCATGTACAAAATTTGAATTCGATGGCTTATCAGCAAACAGGTTAAGAACCGATGACAAAGTTTTACTCACAGTAAAACATCATGAGTGAACTAAATAAAAGCTTAGGAAAAGAATATATTTTCGGCAATAGGAAAATGTAATTTGTCGCTAATACTTTTCCAGTTAACAGGAAAAGAACATCTACTCAATGGATAACAAATACCCAGTAAAGTCAAACAACTCGTAAATACAATTAACTATTTTCTTCTTTTTCCGTCATTTGTTGAGCTTTTCTTAATTAATCTTGGTTGCTATGGTAAATAAAAATTCAATTAAAACATTTCAGTACATTTAATAAGAAGTGAAGCAGATTAGAGAACATATTATTTTTACTCGAGAGCAAATTTATGAGATGCTTTGCGAAAGATAACCTGCAGCACATACATTTAATTAATGATTTTTATTATTTAATAAGATTAGAGTTGAAATCTGAACTTTTATAAAAATTACAAATTAGATTGATGTTAGTGAATGTGTTTAGACCAAAAGGATTATATTTGTTACTAAGCTGAAAATTCTTTTATTTCACAAGTAAAAATTAAAATGAATGTTTCATCTGCATCATGTTGTCTTGAAATAAATGGAAAAATAGTTTTCTTATTTGCATCTTTGAAATAAATTTTAGCAGTAAGTGGTAACATTTATGAAACCGTTTAAGGAAATAAACGTAGAAAACTGGATTTGGTTACATTTTTCTCCGTTTCTTCGGATTTTCAAATAAGCATTTCACATGCTAAATAAAATCATGAGGAATTGCATTTAACCACTAAATATGAAGAAACTGCAGCGCTGAAAAATCAGCTAAGAGTTGGTTTTATAATTTATTTCGGTTTATATAAACTAGTAATTCTGCATAATGTTCTTTAATACACATAAAAATTGTAAGGTTTTAGTTAAATTAACAAAGTTTTATTTTAATTTTCCCTTTTCTATCTGTTCTCATTTCAACTTCCCGTTAGAATAAGCGCGCGTTTCAGATTTATGCTAATTTGAAGTGGAGCCAAGTTCTACTTAAACGAGAGGTAGGAACCTCTCAGTGTGAGAGAGCTTTTAGTCTCAGACCACTGTTACTCTATTCGACGTTCGCCTGACCAGCTAGTATTTAAATTCTCAGCCGTAGCGCTGTTACGTTATTACTTATTGAAGTACTTCTAAGTGCGTCAGTATTAGCTAAATCTTGCTACACACCATTTAGTTTAGAGGCCAACCTCGCGTTCATAGCTCTGTGAGCAACGACTACTTAATTTCTAATTAGCTTTAGTTTAAATTAAACTTGATTGTTCAGTTTAGACCCAAGTGGCGGCCATTATTTTCTGTATCCCTCCCGAGTTGGGAAGTGGCTGTACATAAATGTGGTTTAATAAAAGAGGATTTTAAATCCCTCTGAAGTGTAGTTCTTCTACCACTTATTCACAGTATTCTACCAGAGAACATAGCTGCATTCAGCTCCCTGTTCAATATCAGGACTTAAGATTTAGTTACCTTTCACGAAGATGTTCGCCAAGAATATGCACCGAACACTCAGTCCTGACAAAATGACCCTGTGATATTGGTACAGTTTGAAATTTTTCTGAACAGGGATATTTACATCTTTGAATACATTTAAGAGAAATATTTTCAGGAATTAACATCGATTTGGTAGCATTTTATTCCAGGAAATATTAACTAAACAGTGCATCTTCATCGCTTCTTATACGAAGTAAAAAAAGCATCGTAATGACGAAAAATTCCCTATATCACATTTCAACGAAAATATCCATTTTGATCGCTTCAAATCCATCTGGATTAATTTTTTGCGTGACATCTGGACTTGCGAATAGACGTACAGACGTTGCATGCATACGTAATGTATGTACGTATCTCGCATAACTCAAAAACGATTAGCCGTAGAACGTTGAAAGTTTGTATATGGGACTGCTATAACATCTAGCTGTGAACCTGCATTTTGCAATCGGACATACCAAACATATAAATGTATATATAATATACATACCCAGCCTCACCTTCGGCTCGGTGAGCTGTGTTTTTTTATTCTTATTATGTTGGTAAATTATGTACTTTTTGTTTTAAAAGTGATTGAATTATGTTGTTCTTATGTTCTATCTAAGGTTTTTATGCCTTTAGTTAACCTACATGTAATAGTTGTAAAATTATTTATTTTTTATAAAAATTTTGTACGTATGAAGTAGATAACGCATCTGTTTTTTGATGCAAAGCCATCTAATGTCAAAACGAGACGAACGTTTGCTTCTGCAGTGCATTCAAAAATGGATCAGAATTCTAATATGATCTGCAGTCAAAAATGGGACGAACATTGGCATCAAAGGTTTGAGAAAGCAACAGCACAGAGAATTATTGCCATACTTATCTTTACCATTATCTTTACTTTGCCTCTCAGATTTATCAACGTAAAAATTTCGTCAGTTTAAGGATAACTATTTACTTATTAATAGATTTCTTCTTTATTTTATTATTTTAATAAAATACTTAATTTAAAATTTAATAAATATTTTCTTTATTAGTGCAGCTGCTAACAGGGCTTCCTAAAGTCACTCCTTATAATATTCCATGTAGTACAGAGTTTGCTGCACTTTTCGTGTATTGCACTTGGATTGCCTGTGCGTAGAATTAAATAAAAAATTATCTACATATTTTATATTTCAGATTGTAAGAATTTTCTAAAATTCAAAATTTCAAAAACTTATTTTCTCTAAAACTTCAAAAATATTATTTTTAGTTAATATCTTAAAATTTAATATTTTAAATTTATTTTCTTCAAAATTTAAGAATTGAAATTTTGAAATTTTTATCGAAAAGATACATTGAATGAAGAATCCCTACTGAATTAGGTCAGTGATTATTTTATTTTGGCGGTACGGTAGTGAGGTACAATGTGACCATAGCGAATGGGCTGGCATTAATGTTTATTTTGTCTATCCCCCCATATAACGAATAGTACGAATACGAAAGCTTTACATAATTGCAAAACACCAAAGCAATAATATATGTTTTTACGTGTGAAAAATATAACATCAGATTTCTGGCGAGACAATGAACATTAACACTGGCTTTCAAATGTCACAAAAGTATTGGGTATTGCCACAATTGACACGTTTTAAATATTCGTAAGTGATATATAAAAGAGGTAAAAAAAAGCAAAAAAACTGAAAGGTTTTCAGATTTCAAATTACGTCCAAAGGGCCTTTTTTAAGGTTTTGTATGTTACCTTTATTTATTAATTATTATGCTCTTCGCTCTTAAACCATAAAATTCAGTTCAAGAGTAATATCGCAAAATAATTTTCAAATGCGTATATCTTTAGAATTCCCGATACACAGTTCCACGAGCTTTAGATAAAAAGTTTTTTTCCCGTAAAATGTTGCCATTGCTCGCTTTTAAATCGTTTGATCTTGTTGATCAAAAATTCGTTAAAGTTTTACAAAATATGAAATAGATAATAAAAGAAATTCCAAATTCGGGCTTCCAGATGCACATATTCGTTATTGGATTGCTCTAGGTACCGTTGCTTTATCACATTTGGAGAAATATACATACATTTGTGCAGCTTCTTCATTATTTAATTTCTTTAAATGTAATACAGGGCTGCAAGATTTGGTGGCAACAGTTTGAAAAGTCATTAAGACTTTTAATGTTTCCGACGCAAAATCACAAAATGAAATCGAGAGTCCTTCAGGGACAAAGCCCCTTTTGGACTAAAAAAATAAATAAAAAAACTAATAAATAAAAAATAAAAAACAATTTGAAAGGTTTCAGATTTTAAATTACGTCCAAGGAGGCGTTTTTTAACGTTTTGTGTGTTACTTTTATACATTAAATATCATGTTCTTCGCACTTAAACCATAAAATTCAGTTCAACAGCAATACCGCAAAATAATTTTAAAGTGAGCATATCTTTAGAATTTCCGATACACAGTTCCGCACACTGGAGATAAAAAGGTTTTTTTTTTCCCGTAGAGTGTTGCCATTGCTCGCTTTGAAATCGTTGAGTTTGTTGATCAAAAATTCGTTTAAGTTTTATAAAGTATCAAATAGATAATAAAACAAGTTCCAAATTCCAAATTTGGGTTTCCAGATGCGTATATTCGGGTGGAAATGTATGTTAGTCAAAATTGGACGGCTCTAGTTACCGTTGTTTTATATATATATATTTATACAGATTCATCATTATTTAATTTCTTTAAATATAATACAGGGAGACAAATTTTGGTGACAACAATTTTAAAAGTGATACAGCCGTTTATAGTGATTCAACGCAAAATCGCTAAATGAAAACAATAGTCCTTCAGGGGCAAAAGCCCCTTTGGACTATATATATGTATATAAAGAGAAAGAATGAAAATCTGAAAGCTTTCAAATTTCATATTACGCCCAAAAGAGCGTTTTTTTAACGTTTTGTGTGTAACCTTTATTCATTAAATATCATGTTCTTCGCACTTAAACCACATAAAATTCAATTAACACTAATATCACAAAGTGCGGTTTCGCGCGCTGGAGATAAAAATGTTTTTTTTTCGTACAATGGTGCTATTGCTCGCTGTCAAATCTTTGAGTTTGTTAATCAAAAATTCATTAAGTGTTTACGAAGTTTGAAGTAGATAATAAACAAAAAATTCAAAATCCAAAATTTGGGCTTCCAAGTTTCCATGTTCGATTGAAGGACTATGTTATTCAAAATTTGATGGCTCTAGCTGCCACTGCTTTTTCGCAATGCGAGGAACATTCATGCATTTATGCAGATTCTTCATTATTTAATTTCTTTAAATACACTCACGTTTGTGAAAATTGCAACACCAAGAAGGAATCGTCATAATTGAATGCAATTTAATACACAGTTGAGTGGTAGTGGTACAAATAAATGATTAAATGTTCAAAGCAAACAAACAAGAACAAGAGATCAGAATCAGTATTTTGTGTGGCCACCACGCGCCGCAATAAGTGCTGCTACACGACGTGGCATGGAGTCAAACAAAGTTTGAATGTCTGACTGAGGAAGAGCATTCCATATCGTTTGTACGCGTACCCAAAGTTCGTCTGCAGACGCAACAGGACGAGGATCACGAGCAAGACGCCGACCAATGACATCCCACACATGTTCAATTGGCGACATATCCGGGGAACACGCAGGCCAAGGAAGAAGCTGTACCTGCTGCGCTGCAAAGAAGGATTTAACAATCCGAGCAGTATGAGGGCGGGCATTGTCCTGTTGAAATACAGCGCCTGGCAAGCTTTGAAGGAAGGGAACAGCTTCGGGCTGTAGAACTTCACGGATATACCGGTTGCTGTTCAGATTGCCCACAATTCGTAGCAATTGAGATCGTCTATGATATGCTATGGCGCCCCAGACCATAACTCCGGGTGTTCGTCCACTGTGGCGTTCGATAATGCACTCCGGAAGGTGGCGTTCACCGGCATAGCGTCTGACACGAATGCGGCCATCATGGTACCACAAATTAAAGCGGGATTCGTCAGAAAACACGACATGCTGCCAATCAGCACGCCAGTCTCTATGCTGATTGGCCCATTGTAGCCGCAGGCGGCGATGGTCGTGCGTTAGGGGGATCCTGTATAAAGGAGTCCGTGCGCGCAGTCCACACTGCAGCAGACGTCTACGAATTGATGAAGCACACAATGAAACACCTGTAGCTATTGACCACAGTGCTGCCAATTGTCTAGAGGAAGCTGTACGGTCCGTCCGCGCCATGCGGACCAGGTGTCTATCATCGCGAGCTGACGTCACATTTCGGGGTCCACTCCCGGATTTCCGAGTTGTTCCGAGTTGTTGATTTCCGAGTTGTTTGGAAGCAGTGGACTCGTCCGTCCACTGCTTCCAAACGCGCATCACTGTGCTGCTGTTACGCTGCACACGAGAGGCTACTGCACGATACGACAATCCAGCTTCACGAAGGCCGATGATTCTCCCTCGTTCAAACTCTGTAAGTTGTTCAAATCTCGCTCTCTTTCGTCGACGAGGCATAAGTACAGATTGAGTTAACGTTTACCACTAGCAGATAACCACCGATAACCATACACGCCTCGCTACAGCCGTCTATTTATTCGGATCCATTAGCCGTTCAGAGGGCGCTGCTCAGCATACGCATGCGCTACGGATTTGCAATTCTAATCATTTGCATATCATGCGCTACTTTGCATTTCCTGAAAATTTCAGCTCACTCGCGTAAGTCCTTCATGGTGTTGCAATTTTCACAAACGTGAGTGTATAATACATGGCGATAATACTTTGTGGCAGTAGTTTGTAAAGTGAATCAACACAGAAAGTGAAACTACGCAAACTGCCGTTTTGAGACTGCTAGCCCTTTGGGTCTAACGTCTTTTGGGCTAAAAGTAAACAAAAGTATTAAACAAACAAAAGTATTATAATTAGGTTCAATTACGCACTTTACATAAAATAAGCTTATTTGTTTTTAAAATTATATCAGGCAGATGCTGCCACCACTTAGGAATTTTTTTAAGGTAACGTGGAAACAGCCGTACACGAACCTCCATATACTCTTATTAAGTGGCCTGGTAGCTGCCTAGGTCTACGTTATCTTGTCCTAAAGCTCCAGGTTATGTGTAACCCAAAACGAATCCTGTGATTTCTCATAATCCTATCTATGTGCCGTGAAAGAAAGAAAATGGGTTTGAAGTACTCCCGAAAGACATTTGCTCTTAATAGCAGATAATTTCAACTCTTCATTGCGAACTGGTTACTACATAAAATCCCTTTGCAGCTAACTATGACAGGTATTCTCTTTCGAACAATATTCAAATTCGAAATGTGTCAGCCAGAAGTGTGTCACCTATATAACTACGTATTGGTTTACTTTGGCGGCATTTGCCAGTAGTAATGCCATCAATATGGTGATGGCTCCATTAATGACCAAGTAGCTCATTAATGGCCCCTGGAAGATAGGAGTTCGAAGTTTGCTCGATCTCAGACGAAAGGGCTGGCTAGTTACATGGTTCATTTTCATGGCTTTCCCCATGTGTAACGTGAAAACGAGGCAGTTTCGCTCCGAAAGTCCTCTCTGATGGTATTTCTACCTTGGGCAGAGCCTTTGTCATATTTATGTAACCTAACTTAACCAATATGTGAACCTCATCTTCCCCGTACAATTATGAGTGCAAAGAATAACTTTCGATCTAACTGCTTCATTCCGGTCTTTCCATCTCATCGCCAAAGTGAAAGCTGCATATCGTAAGCATGGTTTCAGCAGTTATTGATCTATTGATCTTTCATGCAATAGTAGTAGTTTTATGTGGCTATATAAGAAATAAAAGCTCTCAGTTTGTATCAAGGAAAACATATCAAGTTCTTTCCCGAATCTAAAGAAATAAAAAATGAATTCATCCTGTTAAAAAATTGAATGTTGAAACATATAACAGAATAGATTTTGAGGTGCTTTAAGGCTGCATTGTAAAATGAGACATTTGTTTTATTTCTCTTGTTCTTAGACAACAGTGCCTACTTGCGCAAGTTAAGGATTTTCATGTCTGAGAATGGAGGAGTCTGAGAATTTATTCTTTTGAAAATATCTAAACAAAGAAATTCACGAATCTATAGCAGTCCTATCTGTATATAAGCTATACATAGACTATTTCGGTTCTTATCAGAAAATATCGATGCAATCTCGTCAGAAAAATCTAATTCTTTATTTCATTCAGCAAATTTTCCTTTTTCTTAATCAAATTCTTTGAATGAAAATGAGTCGGAACAACGATTAAAGCTTTCATGAGCAAATACCATTCTTTCTGCTGAGTGTTGTATTAAAACTGTTAGGTTAATATATTGTTACGGATTTCATATTTATTTAGCTATTTATTTAGAACTGTAATTAAAATAACCTTATTTTCCAGTGCAACGCAGACGATGTTTTAAAAAGAAAGCTACGTCAGAAAAGTAAAAATAAAAGAGTGCGTGCATTTAATATTTAATAAATAAATATCTTGTAATTGCTGTTGCCATCCACAAAAATCGAGGTTCTGCCAGAATGTTCTAGTAAATAATTAAAAAAGGCTTATAAAAGTAGACTTGAATCACCTCAGTTAAGTTGCAGTTGTAGCTGTTTTAAGCGGATTGTTTGTCTACTTAATGCTGTGATTGATCGTAGCGAATTCGATGTGAGATTGGATTAACTTTATCTGTTTTGAAGTGAATTCTGTTTAACGTTTGAGATATTGTGATATTGTACTAATATCTCTGAGGAAATATTTCAGCGTTTTGTTTTATTTCTTGTGAAAAGAATACATTTTGTTAATTTTTTAACGACTGGTGCATTCAATCCATTACGAACCCGTATGCCCGTAACAATATTCTTTTGTGTAAAAGCATTCGAAGGCTAATTATCTCAGCTGAGGGATTTCGTGGAAGGCTTTCTATGGTAAAATAGTTTTCGTATTCATGTTATGCATGGGGTAAACTAATAATCAGAATGCTCATTCTGTTTCGCTCAGACAGAAGATAATCCGGCAGCAGCTATCATCATTTTTTGAGTCAAACTGTGGAATAATTCCACACATTCTCCTCCGCTTAAAGTAACGAATGGGGAGAGGAATGAGACCCAGCCGAACAAGGCAGTTGGTGACTAGTTATCATGAACTTTATTTTGGTTCAGAAGCCACTGTAAGGCTTTCTCAAGCCATGAAACATAAGAAATAAATCGTACACTCGCTGGGATTAATACCATTGATCATCGCTGGGATTGATACCATTGACAATGAGACGTGAAAAACAATTATGCAAATGGGCGAAAGCCATAACACTCATGGAAACAGCACTCATGGGCGAATGCCATAGTTCATACAGACAATGCTATAAGAAATAGTAGCACAAATCATTAAAACTGGAAACAGTTAGAGTTATTAATTTCTCATAATAAATATGAAATTACTCTTCATTAAGAAAAATACCCTAATAAGACAAATGCACTGTTTCTTCTTTGATATTTCTCAGAAGTGAAATAATTAAATTCGAAAGGCCTTTTGTAATGTTTGAATATGTCAACTGTAATCAGATCTAAGCTACTTGTTCTCAGCCTTTTTTGCCCCTTGCACAATTTTCATCATTCTTAGAAGATCTATGAAGTTTAACTTGCTTCGGTAGCGTAAACTATACAGATAAACTAAACAGATCCAACTCCTAACAAACTGAAAGCGAATTCTCGCTCTGTCTGAAATTAACGACAGAGAATCGAGAAGATTTAAACAAACCTTTTTATTAAATCAGAACTCTGAGCATGAATGCACGAATCGTGCTTACAAATCAGTCAACCATTTGTGGCGATGTAAGTTAAAATTTGTAAATTTAAATTCCAAATTAAAACTAAGTCAAAAGCTACGCAAAGAATTTAACGCAAAGTTGGCTCAAGATTTCTTATTAGATAGCAATTTAAATATCGGCAACTACATTGCAAAGCCAAATAATACAATCTTATCTGGGCCAGCTAACCTCGTAAAGTGGCCTCCAGAGGCAGAACACGCTCTGTATCAAAGTTCTGAAACATTCCTTTAAATATTATATCTTTCTACTTCATTCTGATAGTAGAAGGGATAGTAAAGATACAAAACGTAAAATTAGTGAAAAGTAATCGTAATAACCCATAAAAATCTGAAAGGTTTCAGATTTTAAATTACGTCTAAAGGGGCGTTTTTTAACGTTTTGTGTGTTACCTGCATTTATTAAATATCATGTTCTTAGCACTTAAACCATAAAATTCATTTCAACACTAATATGGTAAAATAATTTTAAAATGAGCATAGCTTTAGAATTTCTGATACACAGTTCCGCGCGCTGGATATAAAAAGGTTTTTTTCTCCGTAGAGTGTTGCCAATGCTCCCTTTTAAAACATTTTGTTCATCAAAAATTCATTAAAGTTTTACAAAATATGAAACAGATAATAAAACAAATTCCAAATTTCAAATTTGGGCTTTCAGATGCGCATATTCGGGTGGAAACGTACGTTATTCAAAATTGGATGGCTCTAGGTACCGTTGTTTTATCACATTTGGAGACTTATACATACATTTATGCAGATTCTTCATTATTTAATTTCTTTAAATATAATACAGGGCGATAATGTTTGGCGGCAACAATTTGAAAAGTGAATCGGATGTTTATAATGAATAACGCAAGATGCCAAAACGAAAACAATAGTCCTTCAAGGACAAAGCCCCTTTGGACTAATAATACAGATCATTCCTTATCTTTTTCCCAAACTCGAAAAATGTAACTCATTTTATTAGATTCAAATAAGTTTTAAGGA
>KK114040.1:0-15637 GCA_000611955.2 Stegodyphus mimosarum | reverse complement strand
ATTCACCCCCCCCCTTAAAATATAAAATCCCCCCCCCATGGTTGAAAATCTCTGATCTGAGCTTTTTTCATTAATTTAACAGAGTTAATAAATTAAATGTAAACCGTGAGAAAGAAAGTTAATTAATAATAAATGCATTTATATAAGTTGAAATAATACATCGTTATTGATTACCTATTCTTATATACAACAATTACGTATTTTTAACTTCAATGAAATAAGCACAAATTACAAGTTTTTAACAAATTAGTATAACAGTATAATCTTTTTTCTCCCTAACTTCCAACGTGTCTTCGTGGTGTAACTGGAAATAACGTCCGATTAGCAGTCAGAAGGTCTCGTGTTCGTACCGCGGCGAGGGAATTGAACATTTTTTACATCCCGTACAGCGATAAACTTAATAATTCCCAAACAGTTCTCTGACAGTTAAATTAATTTGAACATTTTATTGTTATGCATGCATATTTTTCATCCCAGTGGAATGTGCAATCAACCCATAACATTAATATCTTAACCATTATTAATTAACTAAGATCAGTTAAAATTAATTTGCAAGAAAAATTCTGCAGGTTGAGTTACAATAGTTCAATATCGAAGAATAAATTATTTCGAAGGATAAATTATGCTCCCCCTTACTTCTCTAGAATATTTTCCCCAATTACTTGACAAGATAATTTTTATAACACGATGTTACTTCATGCAGTTATTCACCAAACCCATACTCTTCTTTTAAAAACAAAATTATAACTATGTGACGAACAAAATAATGGCCTTTCAAAAATGCGATATCGGGAAAAGACGCTAATTTGTTCTTCTTTACTAGCAGATTTTGAAGAAAATAATAAATAAAATGATAAGTTGCTTTTCTTGTAACGGCTCCTTAAAATCGATATTAATTGATTAAATGAATAACTTTGTAAGTCTTTCCAACGTAAAAATGATCTTAACCAAACATGATTGATTGCATTCACTTCGCCTTGTTTAAAACTGTGTTTCTTTTACTGTAATTCGATTTTTTTCATTTAACTTTCAATATATTAGCACTTTTTTAAAGAATAACTTTTTCTACAAGTCAGTTGTAAGAACGTAAACAGCATAATACATAATTTGATAATATTTCAGTTGAAATTTCAGTTGAGCTCCAATATTTTTTGAAAATTTCAAATCGGATGTAAAATAGAAAATTATAAATAAATAAATAAATAAATAGTTATAAAATTAAAAAGAATATTAAGAAAAACAGCAGTAATTTTTTTTGCTATTTTTTGACGATAGTTTTGAAAACAATGTATTTACTGATATTACGCTCATCAGCTCTCATCCGAAGAAACGTGACCTTCTTTCAACAAGTTTGGTTTGGTAGATTATGGCAAAGTACCATAGAGCTGTCTGCCAAAGGGAAGGGATGCCTTCATGGAGCACTTTCTAAGGCATACTGGCTCCTAAACACGTCACGCATGGGAAAACCACAGAAACGCTCATGCAGCCAGCCTATTCGCCTGAAATCGAACCTAGGCCGCAGGTGGGAGTTTTTTGGAGCAAGCGTTATCGAATGTTTTCAATATTCTTATACGCTAATGATCTCTGTTAAGGATTTATCATCAACATTATGAAATTGTCCAGGAACGACAAAGTATTGTATGATGTTAGTGCTTAATCACTTTTCATTAAACATCAGATGTATTTGAAAAGAGGCAGTAAACTTCAGAAATCTATCTGTAGGACCGTTTATGTTTATTAGGTTAGATTAGTTTTGTAGATTCCTTAGGCTATATCAATGCAGGAATGTGAAAAATGCGCAGTGCTCCCAACAGGATTTGAACTCTGAACCTCCCGAATACGAGTCGAGCGTGCTTCCAGTTGGACCAAGAAGATATGCGGAAAGAAGGAAGAAAGTATCTTAAAGATTATTTGAATATGACAAAGCAAACGAAGACTATCTGCCTAAGGGGTGGGAAACTTCGTGAAGGATGTTCTAAGGGAAACTGTTTCATACTCGTGTTTCACATGGAAAAAATACGAAAAACCAATCATGCTGCCAACTTGTTCGCCTGAGTAAGAACAAGAGTCGAACTACCAACATTCAGCGGTCTGAACCACTAGGTGAACGATGGGACGTTCTGAGGCTTTAATGCGAGACAATTAAAAATATTCTGGCATTCTAACCATGGGACCTCAAAACTCTCTAGAGTTCTTCTTAGCACGGTACGTCAAGACATTTTGAGTCATTTGTCATTGGATTTAAGACGTTCTGAACCGGGTGTTAAGCACGAGAATTTTAAGATATTCTACGACTTTGAGCATGGAACTTCAAGATATTATAATGTACTCGTCGCCGTAACTTAAATGTATTCTGAACCTATAAGCTCAGCGTTCTTCGGAGACTCCCAATACCCATTTTATTTATACTTCAAGAGAGGAAATAAGATTAGGAATTACAGTGTAATTAAAGAATCCTAAAATTAGGCTTTAGCCCAGGCCTTGTAGCCTTTATACTAATAAAGCATATTAACATATTTTATATATTCAGAAAGCTGGTTCAACGATGAAACCTTAAAAAATGTATCCAGATAATTAAAGAAAGGTTAAAATATTTTTTTACCTTTAATTTACAAGTATAAATTTTCTTTTCATATTTTTCTGAATTTTTGATAAAAAACAATTACAGACGCAATCTTATTTAAACTATGCACATTTCCTATCTTTCAACAAAATATTTTACATCGTTTCGCCATTTTTTTAAGCTCGACGAGAGAAATAACCTCATTAATGAAAGCCAAGTACCTCTTTCAGCACTAATGAATAAAAATTCAACTTAAAAAACAAGGAATCTAGGACCATACTTCTTTCCTTTTGTTTCCCTCTGCAAATATTCGTTTAAAAATGCGCGTACATATGAAACTTTTTAATTATCTTAATTTTATATTCATGGGAAAATATTAAAAACTCGTGTCTCTGTATTTCTTTTTAATTATTTTAAACGTTGAATTTACATTTAAGGGAAAGAATAATAATAAAACTTCAGAAAAATCAATATTATCTAGAACAGGTAGTTAAGAATCTACAACTGAAGTCAATAATTTGATTTTTAATGAATCCATATTTTTACGCATGTCAGAGGAAAAAATGAATCACAGCAATATAAAAATTGAATTGCGAGGGTTGAAATATGAAAATGGTTAAATATGAAGCGGATTGAGTCTTTTATTTTTTAAGAATTAATGATATTAATTTCACTGCTCCTTGGTCTTAATGTACTTCTTGGATTCCGGAATTGAACTTATTTTCCGTCCATGTTGAAATACGCGTTTAAAGTAATGTATTGTTATCAGCTACTGATTTGTAGAAATTTCTTAATTAATTATGCCAAATAATCGGTTACAGCCAAAAACATCGCTGCAAAATCATCGCGGGCGAAAACGTCGCGGTACAAAGCATCAGGGGAGAAAATAAAGTGGTTCAAGAACTTCGCAGCTTAAAAACATTGTCGTCAAAAATGTCGTAGTAAAAAATAATGTACCTACAAAATCATCGCGCCACGATAAAGATTCAAGTCCCATATTCACATAATATGCAAATGACTTTCGTCATAACTACCAAATTGATATCCAAAAAATTGATTTCACGCTGTGCATGAAAATGTTAATGACAGAAACAGAATATAAGAATAACCCGAAACAGAATATAATTTTCACTAAAACAATCCCAGAGTAACAAATGTGAAAAAAATAATTTGACTAATTAAGTATTTATGGAGGTAACCTTATGCAGTTATTTATCTTCCTTTTTCTAAGCATTTCTAGATTGTACTTTTCATAAAATTATCAATAAAACTTTATAAAAAGGGTTAAGTCATTATCGACCTTTGTTAATTAACTATATAAATTAAAAATTCTATTAAGTTTTATAAGTTACGTTAATTTTCTACTCATTTTCAAATTTTTAAATGCTTAAGTTTCCTTCTTATTTTTCAGCAAAAATTTATTACTTCATTCAAAAATATGAAAGTAAAAGAATCCTTTTTCCTTCTTGAGCTTCCAAATCATTATGCAAGCAGGCCTTTACAACTTTTAAAACCTGAAAACGCATGTGCGCAATGTTATTGTCATGCGATGATTTGTAAGAACTTTATTTGTAGGTACCACGATATTTTCGAGACGATGTTTTTAAACTGCGAAGTTTATGAACCGCTTTAATTTCGCACCCGACGTTTTCGCCTTGCGTTGTTTTCCCCGCGACGTTTTCGCCCGCGATGTTTTTGCTGCGATGTTTTCGGCGGACACTAAATAAGCAGACAGAAATTGATGCTTTTTTGAAAGAAATCAAAGTTCGTACAGCAAGGTAAGCATTTATAAATAGCTCAAGTACACCGCCCTCCAAAAGTTAAAGAATAGCATGTTTTCAAAGTTCACCATTACAAAAATATCAGAAAATTTAAATTCATAGATTATATGTATGATAGTAATGAAGTTTAAAAGAAAGTATATGCAAAAACAATAGCTACCACTTCTATTTTATAGAAATGAATACTTACATAGGAGTTGGAGGGAAGATGCAAAAATTTCAAGTTATGTTTACGAGCGTTGATCTTCAGTTATTATTAGCAATTTTGGCGATAATATCCAGGGGAAGTCGTTTGCCCGATTCGTTGATATGATGGGCAATCGGATGATGGAAATGGGGATGTCACAAGCTGATGCTCCTAGATGTCTCAATGTCTCTCCTAGTGTGGTCCATCGAATGTAGAATCAGTTTGAATCCGAGGATTCTGTGTCTAGAAGACGTGTTCCAGGCAGACAAGAGTTACAGCATCTGCGAGAAATCGTCATTAGCTCTTTGGGCCCGAAGAAGGAGTGTGACATTACTGTGCCTCAGCTCTTGGCTGATCATTTAGTGTCAACAGGAACAAGAAGCCCAGCTACTACAGTGCGCAGAACCCGACCAGTTGTTTTTGTCCCCTTGACCCGAGGACACAGAGGTGACTCCTTATGTTGGGCAAGAGAACACAGCGGCTGGGTCAGTCAACAATGGGTGTCTGTTTTCTTTACAGATGAGTATAGGTTCACACTGGAGAGTGATTCAGTTGTCAGTTGATCTGGAGAGAACAACACATCAGATACAACCAATCTCACATTGTGGAAAGCCACAGTTACGGAGGTGGTTTGGGCTGGGATCTCTCTCGGTGGTCACACTGACCTGCATGTGTTCCACGGCGGAACTTTGACCGGTGTGAGATATCGAGACGAGATCCTTCATCAATATGGCCACCCATATACTACTACTATTGGTTCTGGATTTCTTCTGATGGACGACAATGCGCGACCGCACCGAGTTCGGATTGCTTAAGAATATTTTGAGGTATAGAGTGGATGGAACGGCCAGTTCAATCTGCAGACCTGAATCTAATACAGCATCTTTGGGATTACCTTGGGAGACAGGTTGCTACTTTAAGTTCTTCTCTGAGGTCGTTAGATGAGCTTGAACAAGAATTACTTCGTGTTTTATCGTTGCTTCAAGTTAGATATTTTTCATTTAAGTACGTTGTTGCACTTTTCATTCGAATCTCTTGCCATTCAGAAAAACGTAAGATATTATTCTTTTCTATTTAATCTGTCTGTTATTAATTAACAAACTAAACTACTGAAAAGCAAAAGTTTCAGTTCTTAAAAATATTAATGTTTTATTTTAATCAGATTAATTTAAATAAAAATGCCTTAAATTTATGATATATCTAATTGAAAACATTTAATATTTCTCTAAAAGGAACTTGCATATGATTTAACTTTTTAAATAAACAGAAGGTATAGAATGTGCCTATTTCAGTCTCACTACATGTTCATCTAATATCCTATAAAATGTTTCGCTATTCCACCTCGGCCATATTTATCAGTAATCTCTACTGATAAACTTTCTCAACTTTAAAAACATTCTTTTGGACGATCGTTAAAGTCTAAAACCTATATCAGATTTTTTTGTTTAATTTGTAAAACTGTTAGACTATAATCTGAATCTAAATGTGTATTTTTAAATTTTGGAAACGAGGATGGTGGAGGAAGAGCAATAGGCCAAAAAGAATTCAGAACCACTGACGCAGATCATTAAAAACCATTCACAAAAGAAAGAGCAATCAACAAACAAAAGTTAATATAGTCGAACAACACAAAACTGAATCATTAAATTACCTAACTCTCTGCTCTATTCATAGGATTGTCAAGCACTTCTGGAAGCTTCGAGAAAAATCAGTCCTAGGCTGTAAAGACATTAGGTTATTTTGAAGAAATAACTTAATGTCAATAACCTAATGGATATGAAGAATGAGCAACGCCCTCGTCGGGGCTCGAACCTGAACCTCTCGAATACGCGCTTTGCTACCGTTACACCACGAAGGCATGCAGAAAGGAGAGAGAAAATACCTTCTATACTCCCCTTTTTAAAGGGAGACTGGTGATTACGGGAACCAGTCGCGAAATCGTGGTGGTGAAAAATCATCATTCATCACCTTTTAGTTCTGGCGCCACTGTAGAGACATTAGGTTATTCTGAAGCAGGAGACGTGAAAAATGAGCAATGAATGTACATGAGCACTTACTTGTTTTTAACTCAATATCTGCGTGCGAATATTTATCATTCGTAAAATTTCGATGACAACTAAATTCACTAACGGTACATTAATTATTAAAAACATGACTGCATTTTACCTTAGATCATCATAGGAGTGTTAATTATCAATATTTTATAATTTTACGTATTTTTATTGGACTGGTGTCAATTTTAGTCCATACCTTTCAACACCTGTAGAGCTGTGGAATTATGTAGTTACATTTCTGATAAAAAGTAATAGGGATATATTACTTGTGCAATAATTATTATGGTTTCTTTTGGCAAAATATTTTTACCCTTCTGTATGTTATTCGCTGCAAGGAAACATCTATATAACTGAATTTCAAATATTTGTGAAATGAGAGCAAAATTAGCTTGCTATTTTATAATAATAATAAAGTTCAATGTAAAGTTATCTAAATATTATAAATGTCTGCGTGTAGCATTTTTTATAAATTGCATCTGCGTGTATTTAATCGTTGATATTAACGTTCTATTACTGTAGGTTGCATCTATGTATTTAATTAGGATATTAACGTTACATTGTCATAGATTGTACCTAAATGGGCGTTCGTAAATTTTACTCATAAAGCTGCATTTAAAGTAATAATTCTATTTGGCAAGGTGCTATAGTGACGTTTGATGAAATAAGGTGTAAAATGTGTAGTGTCATTATTATTATTATTATTTTTTTTATGTAGGAGGCTTGAAACATACACACTGCCCTCGCCGGAACTCGAACCTTGACCTCTCAAATTCTCTCCGAGTCTTCTACCGTTACACCCCGAAGGAACAGAAAAAGGAGGGAGAAAATACCTTATAAGGGTTTCACAAAAGCTGAAAAACTTTAAGAATGGCACCAACTTGACAGAACATTGCTATATGCCACCATTTTGATGAAAAAATTATCGCCGAAAGCTCTTTAGGAGAGCTTTTATTCATATCTCAGAGTGAGCTATTTTAGTGAGCTCTCTTTACGATATCTAAGCGAGCTCTCTTTATAATTCAAACGATTACAAGATCTTCAACACAATACCAGAAATAAACTCTTACGAACACGGTAAGTGGCCAGAAATTCGATTAAACAAAAATGCTCATCGAAAGTATTACATTAAATTCACCAAATAAAAAATAAATAAATAAAAAATGTATAAAAACAATAAACACAAATTTTTCTATTAAGTTCGCATAATTTGAGAATGTGTTATGTTTATGCTGAATTTTAACTAAATGATTTAAAGTTTTTAGGGAAGATTCGTTATCTTCTCATTTATCGCGACCTTGATCTGAAAATATTCTTTGTGTAAGCATGAGTTGTACTGTTTTAAATTCGTTATACTCGTTTCAACTTTATAGATACATATACGTACTAATTAGAAAATATCTTGGATACCCAAGGAAAATATTTTGTTTCTAATTTTAGCTTACTATTCATAAAAGAACAATTACATCTATTTCCATTGTCAGTGATACACGAGATCTTATGGTTATTTGTGATGTTTCTTGAAATCAGTAAGTGTCAGTGGTATATATGTTACGGTGAAACACCGAAATCTGGAGAATGTCGACTTTCATCGGTGAATGTCAACATTCACATAGTCTCTTGGTGTATGTCGGAAATATTTTCCAAATACTCTTATTTCTGACTTACAGCAGTGAATGTCGACATTCACCATGTACTAATAGTGAATGTTGAGTATATGAGAATATTATATTTTCTTCTCCGTAATTCAGTCGCGAAAAAACACACAAGTACTTAAAACACACAATACATTCAAAATGAGAAAGGAAAATAATAGAAGTTAAAAAACTTACTTAATTATACAGTACGTAGTAAATGAGAAAATAAAACAAAAGTAATAAAAAACTTACTAAATTATGTGATTCAAATCTGATTAATTGCAACAACTTAAACTATTATGAGACTTTGAATTGCACGAGAGGCCCTTGCTTTTACAACTGCATTGATGGGAAACAGCCAGTCGCCTCTCTTTTCGACCTACACCAGAGCATATCTGTGATTGTCGACATACACCGGTGAGGGTCCGAATGTACAAGAATGCAATGTTATATTCGATCTTTCACCGACGTATTTGGTGAATGTTGACATTCTCCATTTTCGGTCTTTCACAGTAACGTATATATAAGAATGCAATAAATGTTTTTACTACTTTTTTTCTTTTTTAGTTACTTGGAATATTAAGCCACTATCATTATTCAAACTTATCACTTTTTTTCTCCTAACCTCAGATTTCACGAAAGCCTAATAAACTAAAACTGTTCTTCTAGTGTAACCTTAGATACATTAAAAAATATTTCTTAACTTATAATTAAAATACACAAATGTAAGTCTAAATGTATCATGTCTATCGACTAATGTATCATGTCTTTGTGCAAAGACGTGATGCATTAGTCGTCTCTCAAATGCATGAGTTTTTTCTACTCACACCTGAGAAAATGTTTCCACACAGGGTCCAAGTTGTTGCAGATAGAACTGAATGAAGGATTTCGGGAAATATTTGATAGATTTCCTCGTCTTGTGGGTATAGGACTATCCAAGCTGTTAGTCATTCGTACTTGAAAGCTTATAAGATATTTTCTCCCTCCCTTCTGCATACCTTCGTGGTGTAACACTGGCACACTCGGGGCATATTCGAGAGGTTCAGGTTCGAGTCCCGGTGAGAACATTGTACACTTTTCAGCTTCCTGACATCGAAAATAACCTGATGACTCTACAGTGGCGCCCGAACTAAAAAGTGGTGGATAAAGGTACTTCAACACCAGTATTTGGCAATTCCTTACCCTAATCCCCAGTCACCCTTTAAAAGCAAGAGCATATAAGTTATTTCCTCCCTACTTTTTGCATGCCTTCATGGTGTTACGGTAGCACAATCGGTGCGTATTCGAGTGGTCCAGGTTCCAGTCCAGGCCGGAAAAGACAGTAATAATATTAATAAATGCATCATAATCGGTCCCTGAAGTGCATATTTTTTATTCCAAAAACGTGCGTCTCATCGGCTGTGAGAATTAGCAGAAACAAGCTGATGTTTATGTCACCTTTAGTTTATATTAGACATCGAAGTATTAAATTATTGCTCCTGAACCTAAAGAATTTGATTTTATTTTTTGATTAGCCGCTTGCCCCAAAAGTCATCTAAAATAAGTATTATATAACAGAAAATAATGCATAATGATTTTAATCAGCCTAACTAGTTTATTCCCACGGACTAAGTTAGTATTTAGATGTGATAATAATAGACATAAAATACTGCTTTTAAATCTCTCAGTTAATGGCAGACAGATTAAAGTTGAAAAGAAAAATTAAATACTTTGGGCTTTGACGAATGGCAACACATTGGCGCGAGGAAGCGAAACATATTTCATTTCGTCAACACATTTCTTTTAAATTGTTGAAAAACAAATATTTTGCACTTTATTGAGAAGCAATAAATTTCTTTAAAATCGCTGAGTTTGTTAATAAAATTTATTTATCTCTCAATTTTAATTAAGAAACTGCTTTAATTAAGAAACTTTAAAAGCAGTGTCTTGTCATTCAGTAAAGCCTATGATATTCAAACTGGAAAGTTATCAAGTGACAAACTAAACGATTTAAAAGCAATAAAAACAGTTCCTAAGAATTTTTTTTTACTCTTAATTTCATTGATTTTAATGAAAGTGCATTACTATCATGAAATGCCTAATTAGAAATATTAAATATTTTTAGAAAATGATACTATCCGGATTCATTCAGTTATTGTATAAATTTTCTTTTTTAATATAGCTATTTTAGGCGTCTATTTATTATTATTTGGCTGGGCAAGCCTCGAATTTTTAAAAAGTAATATAGCAAATATAAAAAAAAAATGTCCGGCAATATCCAACACTCTATCGTAATTCTAAATATATGTTGTTTTTAAATATTTTGTGATTCTGCTGCTGAATTTTATGTGACGAAAGGACGCTAAGAATATACAAATTATTGAATAAACAAAGTTTAAAATACTAAAAATTAGTAATAAAAATGCAAAAGTCGTCGTGGAAGTTATTTTACTACGAAATCTGCATATTATATGAAGAACTAAGAAAAGACTGAAATAAATATATATACCAAAACTTAAAACTGCATCAGGAATTGTAAACATATGGTGCTTTCAAACTTTTTTGGGATTTCATATTAAATTTTACCCTGCGTAAGTACGGAGAAAGCGATTCGTAAAAATAAAGTTGAGCACGGGGAAAAAATGCTGTATTAGTAGGAGTGAATCGAAGATCAGACTGGTGGACTGCGAGCTGAGCGAGAGCGTAAAAACCTTAACAAACCTTCCCGCGCGACGATAATATCTGAATCCTTTCAGATTTTTTTCTTGCTTTTTTAAAAATTTCTTTTATTTATTGTTATACATTTTTATATTTAATTAATGTTTTGCAAATTTAGTCGATTTTTTTAATTTAATGTTATTTATTTTTTTTACTCAAAATGTAAAGTATGCGATTTATTAAAAAAGAAATGTTTTTGCTATAAATATTATCTTCAAATGGCTAGTTGATAATACAGCCAATGCATACGACTGTACATAGTCCAACTAATGTTCCTTTTGTTGAAGAACCGGTTTCGCACCAGTAATCGAGTGTTTAAAACCGCTGAATACTGGTAGTTCGCCTGCCTTGGGTTCAATCCCAGGCTAGCAGAATGGCCTCATGTTTGGCTTTTGTGGTTTTCCCATTATGTAACATAAAGACGAGCCAATTTCTCTTAGAAAGTCCTCCACGAAGTCGTCCCTCCTCTCAAGCAGATAGCCGTCGTGACTTTGCCATATTCAAATAACCTAACCTAACCTAACCTTTTATTGGAGAATTGAATTCCCTGTTGCAGAATTTTATGCTGCTAAAATAAATGCATGATCTACCCAATTAGAAAATAATGGTGCTTCTGTGCAGTTTTGAAGTGAACAAGCATCATTATTTTCAAGCAATTAAGTATTATTCCTAATTATTATTTTCTTATTGTTATATTTCTAATTATCATCGTTATTTTCTAATTATTTCATTAAGCTCCTAAGTAGTAGTAATTTTTTAAGTGAATTTATTTCACTTCGAAAAAATGGATTTAAATTCTTAACGTATACAACTCCAGAATACCCAGAACTGTTACCTTTCGATTACCATCTTTATTTCAAAATAAATAAATAAAAAATAAATAAAAATAGAAACAAAAATAAAAAGCAGAGAGATCTTTTAATTTATTTTTAGAATACCTATTTTTGCCCTGCAGTAAATTCTTAATTTTAAATGACCAAAGAGATTTTTTGCTTCGGTAAATTTGTTTGTGATTTATAGTTACTACTGATTATGTGTACCTTTAATTAATTAAGTAGTTTTTCTTCCTTATTCTTTTATTATTTATATTCTACAGTGTTTCATTACATTTTGTTAGTATTTAAACTAAATTTCTGCTTGCCCTGCATTTTACCGCCACGTGGAAAACATAGAGGTAGAGCTTGTATTCCGCTATAAAAATAAATAAATAAATAGCGAAATAAAAAGCAGGAAACGAAATAAAAAGGTATAAAATTACGGCAGCTTGTTTTCAAGAAATATAAATATAAAACTCAGGAATGAACGCCCAATTATTGTCTTAAAGTATTTTGAAGTTCTCAAATATCAACTATTAAATGAGCAAAGATGTCTAAAAAAGAAAATATATTTTCTTGTTATAGGATATCGTTTGGCAAAAATAAAATAAAATAAGATAATATAACTCGTGGCTCTTTTAACTTTGGATTTCAAGCTAAACTATAATAAATGTCGTGTATTAGCACTAATAAAACTATACTATTTCAGTAGCACATCAAACAAAGAAATAAATACTTGAAAACTAAAGTTTGATATATCGAAATTTAACCAAACTATATCATTCAGATGTCTTTCTCATGATAAAGTTTTATCTACAGATTAAAATTAAGATTTTTAAAAATAATCCTAAGCTTAGCTTGAATTTTATGTGCTCGAATAATTTTTTTCTTAAGAGCAGCTGCAATATACATCAATTTTAACTTTGTAATTCAATTAAATAAAATAAATTTACCTGCTAAATTATACTTAGAATAATGTTATCAAAATTAAGTAAGCAATAACATAGATTAATTAAAAAAATTCTAAAATTTACGAAGTCTAAGTTGCTCTGCAGAGTAAAATGTTTTGTTTTTTGAGTTTCTTTCATGTTATTTTTTGCTTATTTCACTGTTTGTAAGATATTGAAACGTTTTGCATGATTTTTTTGCATGAGCCAGTGCACCTCGGAGCGAGTTTTTCGAAATTCGAATTAGAATTTTTTAAATTTTATGTTTTGTGACCAAATCGCGTCATTTTGAGACATAATGGGCTACAGGAAAGCGAGATTTCCTTCTATACATTTCATTTTTACATCATCGTGAAGCGTAGACTCTTAGCTACTTTACGAACTTAAAATAAATTTCGTATTTCAATAAATCAATTAAATGCGAATTTATTTAGGAAGGTGAGCTTAACACCTTTTCAGCGGAATTTTTTTAAAAAAAACTTTTTTTAAAAAATGTGCTGTTTATTTTCCTGTGATTTTTGGAGGCGTTGAACTTTAATCCTTTCGACTCCTTTTAAAAAAAGAATTTTGGAAAAATAATAACATTTTGTATTTTTTTAAAAATTTTTTAAATGAAGCTTCCGAATACACTTCTGACATCTCAGATATTTTAAAATGTAGTTTTTGCAACAATTTTCCTTTCTTATTGTTGTTGTTAGATTTTTGATGAAATTGCATATTTTGAATAGTTTCATTCTTTTAAAAATTTCGGTTTGGCAACAATTTTTAATCATATTTCTTATGTTACTGTTTTTAAGAGACTGAAAAGTTTAAGGAATTAAAAAGTTGTTTCTTTTTGCAACGATAAATTGTTTAATTACTTTATTAGGATAATTAACATTTGTATCAAGGGATATTGCTTATTTCATTGTAATATTTTATACAAGTTAAATGGCTGCGATGTGACTGCTGACACATTTCCTCAGAAGATTACCTGAAGTATCATAACATTTCAAAATTTCAGAAAAGGATCATTCAAACTATCGAGTAAGAAAATGTTTAAAAAATTTTAATTTTATTGTAGAATTTTTATATAATTTTTTATGTTGTCATGGTGGTGCTTAAGAACGGGGATATAAATTATGCTTTAACAAATGTTTCAAGATGTGTATGTTTTTCTGGAGATACATCGGGGCCGTATACAAAGGAGGATTGGAATCTTAACAAAGAGAAAAAAGTTGGAAGAACTTAAGTGGCCATAGGTCCCAGGTGTGTCTTTTAGGCATTTTTCCGGTACGTTTAAAAGCCAGACGAAGGCTGGCCGCATAGCGGCTAGTTACTAATATTTAAGTCTTTTAAATTTTATTTTATTTATATTTCAATAAAATTCATTAAAATATTGTTGCGTGTGTACGGGTTCGTAATGCATTGTTAGCACAAGTCGGTAAAAAGTTATCTAGATAAAGTTAAGATAAGAGTTATTTTATCTTATTTTATTTTATTTTTGCCAAACGATATCCTATAACAAGAACAAGTTATTTTCTTTTTTAAACATCTTTGCAATTTATTTTTATCCCAAGTAATGAACCAAAATCTTGATATTTCCTCGGAAATATTCGTAGACTATCACAATATCCCAGAGTAGTTATATTTTGAAGTAGTAAAACGTTAAACAGAACTTAATTCAAAACAGAGAAAGCTAATTCGACCTCGCCGCGAATTTGCTACAATCAATAACAGCACTAAGTAAGCAACTACAGTTCGCTTAAACTACAACTAAGCTGAGATGTTTTAATCCGCTTTTATAAGTTTTTTAATCAAGCACGAGCACATTCTGGTATTTTCCCTATTTTTCCCGAAAGCGAGAGCAATTACGAGTTATCTGTTTATTAAAATGTTAAAAGCGCGTGCTTCTGTATTTTTACTTTTTTGGCGTAGCTTTCTCTTAAAACTCGTCGCGCGCAGCATTGCAAGGGGAAATGAAACACTTTAATTACAATTCTACTAAAAATAGCTAAATAAATACAAAATCCGTGACAATATAAATAATTCAGTAGTAATCAATGTACATCTTGCTTAGAGCAAACGCGGAGCCTACTTGGAAAGCAACTTGCGCAAGCACAGATTTTCGTGTAAAATTTAAACATACTGCTTTCTGATATCTTTAAGGTGTTAGCTATCTCAGACGACTTCACTTTACGGTCTTTCAAAATTATTTTGTGGACATTTTTTTATGTTTTCCTTAACAACTGCCGATTTTGGCGACCAGAGCGTTCAGCATCATCGGTGCTTGTACGAGCGCATTGACATTCAGCATACCAGTCAATAATAAGTTGTTTTCCCTAATGTAGACTCCCAATAAAGCTTATCAAGCCACCGTTTAGCTTCAGCAGCATTTTTCTCCACCAAAAAAGAATGCTTAATCAACACGCGAAATTCTTCTTTATTCATTGTTTTAAAAATTAGAAACCCGGGTTCGCTAAAATACGGTACCCTGTAAACTAATTATCACAATATCATGAAATTTTCAGATGTATTGTTTGAAGGATGCTACTATCCCAAGATCATATGGATCCATCAATAGTGTGACTATATATGTGTCAGAACAGAGACTTATTGAGTAGTATTAGGTTTTGTCAATTAGATTTATACTTTTTTTATTTAGATTTTGTAAATTAATAATATTGATTTTATCAATATGTTTAGATTGCAATCTTAAAACTACTTGATCTTGTGATAGTTGTCATATCTATGCCTTAGTTAGTCATTAGAAGTTTTACATGTGGATTAAATTTCTCCATTTAGGTTTCATTCTCCATTTAGGCTTTAAAATTATAAAAGAACCAATTCACATGATTTTATACCTTCTGTCTTCCAGGAGTTACTTCCTTGCGTACGTTTCTTTCTGACTTCCAGACGTATAAAGCAGTTCAAAGGTAAGATATAAACCCATACCTTTTTCCCTAGATTCCAACTCTAG
>KK114038.1:35830-59733 GCA_000611955.2 Stegodyphus mimosarum | reverse complement strand
TTATTCATATTTATTTATTTTATTCATATATTATTTATTCATATATCATTCATATATTACTTATTCATATATCATTCATATATTACTCATATGTCATTTATTTCATTCATATTTATTTATTTTATTTATATATATTTTATTCATATTCATATTTAATTCATACTTTATGATATTTCATATTTATTTTTATGATCATATTTTATTTTTATGATATAGCAGACTTTTCAGAAATGGAAAAATATAGCAACTTATTATTATATTTCTGTCATGCAATATTCATATATATAACGTTTTTAGATATTCAAAATTTCTTCGTTGAATAAAAATAATAAACTGTCATTAAATAAAAAAAACTGATGTGTACACCATATGACTTCCTTGTACTTAGTATTAAATTATACGCATTTTCCATTTGATTTAAACTTATTGAATTGAATTAAATCTACGTCATCGATAGGGTATCAACCAACATTATCATAGAATAAATGCATAAAGAATTATATAGCGAGTTTAAAATATATAATATAGTGAATTTTAAAGAATAAATCTTTAAAATTCACTATATTTGTTTACCATAGCGATACTCGGGTGCTAGGTTCACTTAACAGGGTTACATCTCAATCATTTTTTAACTCAGAATGCACAAAAGTTATGTATATCATCTGAAGAATTATGTAATCGTTGCCACGTGTTATATTCAAATACTATAATAAATCTGTAACGATGTATAAAAGAAATTAAACAAAAAAAAAAAAAAAAGAAAAGAAAAGAAACAGTTTTTCACAGACGATTCAGTATTTCTCATTCAATTATTTCAGTTCTCACTTCGCGATAAGGCAAAAATACATAAAAACTCAAAATACCTATATTAAAAATTACGAAGTAAATCTTATACACTTATTTCCTCGAATAAATTCCAGATTGGATTAAGCGTGATTTAATTCGCAATAATAAAAGAAGGCGTTATCTTTGTTGTTGCGAAGCTTAGTTTCTTTAGATGGACAACAAATCCACTATTCTGGCAAGTTTCAAAGGAAAACAAACATGGCTGCTATAGTCATGTTTAATAGCAAGTACAAGGAAGTAATAATATACTGTCATGATAATAAATAACTGTTTGTATAACAAAACGACAATTTCCATGGTCATAACAGAATGAGTTTTACATTGATGATAAATACAAACGAATAATAAATTAAAATTATTTGATATTTCGCTTTCTAATCGTGCTTTGGTCTGTACGTGCTTCGAATGAATTCCAAAGAAAATAAATTAGCGGAAGAAATCATCCATGTCTTATTATATTAACATAGCTTTCTGGCTGAAAGTTTTGTAGTAATACGAGGCGAATAAATGTTTTGCTCATTGTCAAGGTAGCATTAAAAAAAGCAAACCTGATGTGATCTGGATGAAAAATTGCATAAAAAATTAGGGATAACGAACAAAGAGAAAACTTACTGATGCTACTTAGTGATGCTTTTATGCTATGTTTAATAGCATAAAAAATTTTATGCTATTAAACATTTTGTTTTCAAAATTAAATTAACCGATAACAAATTAGGAAGTGCTGAATCAGAAGTGAAATAAGAGCAATAACAATTCTAAGTGGCAATTAAATTTCAGCAGGTGATATTAAAACGTCATTTCCCTTTTTCTGTACATATTCGATACATACATCAAATGATTATATCTGCATATGGACTCTGTAAGGTTTTAGTTTAAACTAACAAAGTTTTATTTTAATTTGCCTTTTTCTATCTGTTCTCATTTCAACTTCCCGTTAGAATAAGCGCGCGTTTCAGCTTTATACTAATTTGAAGTGGAGCCAAGTTCTATTTAAACGAGAGGTAGGAACCTCTCAGTGAGAGAGAGCTTTTAGTCTCAGATCACTGTTACTCTGTTCGACGTTCGCCTGACCAGCTAGTATTTAAACTCTAAGCCGTAGCGCTGTTACGCTATTACTTATTGAAGTAATTCTAAGTGCGTCAGTATTAGTTAAATCTTGCTACGCACCATTTAGTTTGGAGACCAACCTCGCGTTTATAGCTCTGTGAGCAACGACTACTTAATTTCTAATTAGCTTTAGTTTAAATTAAATTTGATTGTTCAGTTTAGACCCAAGTGGCGGTCATTTTTTTCTGTATACCTCCTGAGTTGGGAAGTGGCTGTATATAATTGTGGTTTAATAAAAGAGGATTTTAAATCCCTCTAAAGTGCAGTTCTTCTACCACTTAACCACAGTTTTCTACCACAGAACATAACTGCATTCAGCTCCCTGTTCAAGATCAGGACTCAGTTTAATTCACGAACATGTTTGCCAAGAATATGCACCGAACACTCAGTCCTGACAACTCAAGCCTAGAAACTTGATGTGACAAATAAATATTCCATGCCATAGAAATTCTTACAAGGCGACATTTTTAGCTCTTTCAAGATGTAAATATTTGAAGTGATGAGTTTAAAGCCTCTTACAACTTCCTGATACTTATTCTATCCCAATATATAGCTTAAGTCTGAATGCGACTGTTGAAACGGATGCTGGTTCATATAGGCATGCTCGTTTTCTTACGTCACGTTTTTGGAGTTGTCCATATTCGTACTTTCCTCTTTTTACGTAATAACAAAAGCCCATTTTTCCATCTCGTAATTCAAGAAAAATGTTACTTTCCATGCGTTACTTTTCTTTTAGCTTGACTTTACCCAGAATATTAAAGAATGTTGTTTGGGTCCTCAAAGTTGAATGCTATGCAAATAGTTTTATGATATTTGTCTACGTGCACTGCGGAAAAAAGGGGTGGACAACTCTCTATGTCCCGTTCTACTGGACCGATTGACGAAATTCAACTTGCGTTTTTTACGTTTCTAAAGCGCGACTTAAGATGTATATAGCATTGTTCTAATATAGGTATTTTTACTCAAAATCGGACTTTTTCTGAAATAACATACGGTTGTTTTTTCACATTTCGATTCTACAACTAAAAGTGTGCCAAAGTGCCAAGTTTTGAAAAAATCGCCCGAGTGGTTTTTAAAAAATTAGATCTCAAAATGTTTGCTCCTCCATGTTAATTGAATTTAGTATATATTTATTAATCGCTCTGTTTTATTAAACTTACTTGATTTTTCCCTTCACATTTCGAAATTTAGGTACATTACAAATTACATTTGTCCCTTTTTTATGATTTATTTTTAAAATTTCTATTTTTTAATAATTTTTACGAGTTTTTCGAAAAAACTTTTGAATTGTTACCTATGAAATTTTTAACATCATCCTAAAGTAGATGTATTTCTTCGCACGCCTTAAAAGTTAGAGTCTTTTATTCAAAATTTTCTAAGATATAAGTGAATTTACATACTGGCGCGTTTTGAAATTTGACATATTTGTTATAAGCGATAATAACGCCAAATGTGTTCTGCGCACTTTGTTAAAGTTATTCGAAAGAATGAACGATTCTTTTTCTGCTCGTCTACAATGAAAAAAAGAGGAAGAGAAAATACGTTGCTATAAATTAAGAAGTTCGCCAAGTGAATTATTCTTGGGTCAATCTAAAAAAAGCGCGCCAAGATAAATTTTTGAATTTCTCATTAAATTTCGCACCAAATTTTACAAAACATAATTTTAATATTTAGGCATAATTTGAGCCGTAGAATTAAAATATGCAAAAAATTGGCATGACATTTCAAGAAAAGTCCGATTTTGTGTCAAGATACGCGTGTTGGAACAACTGCTATATATAAATCTAATATATATCCTAAGTTGCACTTTCGAGATATGAAAAACTCAGTTTGAATTTCGTCAATGAGCCCAGTAAAACGGGAGATATAGAACTGCTCCCTTTCTTTATTTTCCTTTTTTTTTTTTTTTTTCTTTCTTTCTTTTTTTTTTTTTTTTTTTTTTTTTTTTTTTTTTCTTTTCTTTTTTTTTTTTTTTTTTTTTTGCGAAGTTCTGCACAGTGTTTTTGTGACTGCTTCAAGTAGTGATGCAGTTCCTCAATGGTAATTAAAAATGAACAATTTCAGGTACCTTTGGCAATTTGAGGGAAGAATCCGGGTTTGCTGACAGGTCTTCGTTTACTTTCATTATGCTTTAACAACCGAATGTGTACGTGCTCCATAGCACTTTGGAAAACCTTAAATTATGTGTGACTCCATGTTATTGTTTCAGTTTACAACATTCCAGTACACTGTTTCTTTTCTTTTCATCATAATAGACTAACAGCACCTCGAAATTTTCGTGTCTTAAATTTCTACCAGAGTAATCTGTTCTTCGTTCACTTATTAACTGCCCAATAAGATACTATGAATAAAACCTTTGAAAGCTGGTTCCGTAAATTTTCTTTTATTATGCCAACTTTCACTGATTTTTATCCCAAATGGGGGTTAGATCAGATAGACTATTAGTCTGAAAATGGCATTTTGAGTCGAATCACTTTTCAAATTGTTGCCACCAAATATTATCACCCTGTATTATATTTAAAGAAACTAAATAATGAATGTATGTATGTGTCTCTCATTGTGAAAAAACAACAGTAATTACGGCCATCCAATTCTGAATAACGTAGTCCTCCACCCGACAATGGGCACCTGGAAACATGAATTTGGAATTTTTTATGATCTACTCCATATTTTGTAAAACTTTAACAAATTTTTTAGTAACAAACTCAACAATTTCAAAGCGAGCAGTGGCAACAATGTAGGGAATAAAATATATTTATCTCCGGCGCACAAGACTATCTATAGGAAATTCTAAAGACATGCTATTTTTAAATATTCCAGCACAATAAGTCGTTAATCCAAATGTTGATGAAACGTGTATGGGTCTGTAAATGAAAAAAATGCCTGTTTCGACGTAACATAAAAAATCTGAAAGCTTTGAGACATTTTTTTTGTCTTTCTGTAAATGTTAAATTGATTTGAAGTGTCAAAGTTGAAAAACTTAGCGCTTTGCAAGACAAATGATATCATCATCGTTCTCTGGCTTATGGTGATTGAGTAAAAGGTCTGAGATAACATGTTTTCTTCTCGTTTACTTGCAGCTTCACAAATGCTTGTTTATTATTCATGTGTTAAAGTAGTATATACACATGATGTTCCCCAAGCAGATATATGTTATGACATGCTAATTTAGTTTCGATAAAGAGAGTGTGGATGATAATTCAATTATGTGGCAGACAGCTATCAACATCGTTATTTAAAAGCAAACATTTCCTGCACAACTCTGTATAACTGTTAACCTCGTAAAGATGCAAATCATGTATTTTATCTTCTGAAATTCAGTAACATTTTAAATTCAACATCAAATAAGGGATCCGTTTAATCAATTTTTAACAGTGCTACTTATTATTTAATACTTGCATAGTTTTCACTAACATATGCAACACTGTAGAGACTCTCCTCGTTTGGAAGCATAAACTAAGGGGCTTGAGACTCAAGCTGAAAGCTTATAAGGTATTTCCCCCGCCTTCATCGCATGCCTTCGTGGTGTAGTGGTCAGCACGTTCGACGCGTAACCAAGAGGTTCGTGGTTCGATTCGCGGCGAAGGCGTTGCTTATTTTTCACATCTCCTGCTCCGAAATAACCTAATGTCTCTACACTGGCGCCCGAACTAAAAAAGGGTGGTAGATGATAATTCACCACGACTGGGATTTGACGACTGGGTCCCCTAATCCCCAGTCGCCTTTTGAAAGGGAGAATATATAAGATAAAGGGTCCCCTCATCCCCAGTCGTCCTTTAAAAGGGGTAGTATATTTAAAAGGGATCTTTCTCCCGTCGTCTTCGCGTGCCTTCGTGGTGTAGTGGTCAGCACACTCGAGGCGCAACCGAAAGGTCCGTGAATCGATTCCCGGCGAAGGCGTTGCTCATTTTTCATTCTCCTGCTTCCCCAAAAAAACCTATTTTCTCTACAAGCTAAGCGACGTAGCGCTGTATTCAGTACGAATGCAGGGAATCTCAAGAACGGTGTAAAAGACCCTTTTATTTAAAAACTCAATACTTTGACAGAAGGCACTTCTTGTGCTTACAAAACCATCCAGCATTTATGGCGTAACTCAAAAGTAATGAATAGAAATTTGAACTAAGTTAATGAAAAGCTACGCAGAATGAATTACGCTCAAGTTAGGTCAAGCCTAAGTTAGCTTGACAGTAATGGCTTGCTGTTAACGAAGAGTAACGCAACGCGACAAGCATACAACTATTGAAGAGATTCAAGTAGTAACGTAGCCGACAGCAAGACGTAGCCGACAGTTTTGCTGCTTCTTAATTTCGTAGTAGTAACGTAGCCGACAGTTTTGCTGCTTCTTAATTTCGTAGTAGTAACGTAGCCGACAGTTTTGCTGCTTCTTAATTTCGTAGTAGTAACGTAGCCGACAGTTTTGCTGCTTCTTAATTTCGTAGTAGTAACGTAGCCGACAGTTTTGTTGCTTCTTAATTTCGTAGTAGTAACGTAGCCGACAGTTTTGCTGCTTCTTAATTTCGTAGTAGTAACGTAGCCGACAGTTTTGCTGCTTCTTAATTTTTTGTAACTGTTAATTTTAGTAACTCTTAAATCACTTTTCACTTTAGTATAAGTCACACATAGTTAATAATGTTAAATGTTTGATTTTTTGATTATAACTGTTATATCATCGAGCAACTGGCATTTTCTGACAACTGTATTTCACACCTTACTGTGCTCTGCACTTGCCTTCTCTTTCTTGGGGTGGCAGCTACGGTGGTAGCTGACTGGTGTCGTTTGGCCCATTTACGATTACATCATTGCCATTATTATGCTTATCAACTGGCCTTTGGGCCTAAGATTATGCCATGACGGATAAAGCTTAAGAAAAAATACGAAATCGAAAATCGGCTACTTTTATCCTAGGGTAGCGCTTTTGCGCGGGTACCTGCTGCGGACGTACAAGTTTGCGTGAGCCGACAGCAAGAAGGACACACTCTTTGACGGAGCAATTGAAAACCTTCCTTTAAATGTTCTATGTTTCTACCACATTTGAATTCGTATCAACTTAAATTTGCATTCTGGCAACAAAACGGAAATGGAGAATAACAGTAACGGTATTGAACATAAAATAAGTGGTTGGTTAAAAATAAATAAATACTTACAATTTAATTGGCTTAACTTTTTATTTATTTGCTCTACAGCCTATCACAGGCCAAGGCACTGAACAAGCTTCCTCCAACGTATCCGATTAGTCGATACGGTTCGCCAACGTTTGGTTTTTAAAGTCTTGAAGATCTGTCTCCGACCTTTGTTAGTGTAGAGGGTACCAGGAAAAGACGAAGATCTGGTGCAACATGGTTGGACTGTGTTTTCACTGCCAGGAGAGCCAGCAAAGGAGACATTCATCGCAATGAAAACACAGTCTAACCATCTTGGGCGAGGTCTTCTTCTTTTCCTCGTACCCTCTACACTTGCAAAGGTCACCTTCATAACAGGGTTTAGGTTGTCACATCTAAAAATACGTCCAAGCCACCTGTTACGATAAGACTTGATGACTTCGGGTTGTTTGTATTTTTTACATATTTCATGGTTAAACAAAATTCTTCATCTATTACTTTCTATACCTGGCCCAGGTGCTTTTGCGGCATGTTTCTTTCAGAGAATAGAAATCTTTCTTCATCCGTTTTTTTAATGGCCAGCATTCACTAACATACAATATGATAGGTCTAATAAGAATCAGGGAATAAAATTATAGATTTTGGTTAAACTCTGGAGTTTAAATGTGACTTTTACAAGTTTTCCGTATATTGTTACCAGCGGAAGTACCCGATGCCAGTTAAGTTAAATTGAAAGTAATGCGTTTAACAACAGAGAGAAGGATACCGCTGTAATCCTTCTCTAATAGCGATGCAAAAAATATGATTCATAGTTATGTATATTTCTGTTTGATGCGATATGGAACCCAAATTAAAAATTTCGATACAAAATTAAGCTAATTCTCTCTTAATATATCAGCAACAATGGCACGCAGTTTTTAATGATTTTCGTCTTTCTAATCAAATGGTCCTAAAAATTCAAGTTCCAACTGATATTTCACCTATATTCGATTAAATGGGGTAAAAAATTCATCAGAATTGATCAGAATTCAATAATGCGAACAAACAAACAAACACACAAGCAAACGTTCTTCTTTATATATAGAGATGTTTTTAAAAATTAGAAATTTTTGATTAACAAATTTACGATTCGAACAGCAGTGGCAGCACACGTTTCGAAATAAAGCATCATCTCCAACGCGCGAGACTGTTGCCACTCGGGAAAATGAGTGAGAAAATTAGCGCTTTCAGAGTTTTTAATTAATATTTCGGCTGATTAAAGTCGTACGAAGATGGGAACAGTCGAAATGGCTTTCTAGGAATTTTTGGAATCGGGAATAATGTATTTAACCTTTGGCAATCTTATTTTAATTTCAACATAAAAAAATAGAAGTTTTTTACTAACAAACTCTAGTATTTGAAAGCCAGCAGTGGCAACACCTTTAAAAAAAAGCAGATTTTTATCTCCAACTTGCGAGACTGAATGAGGGCAAAAATGATCGTTATTCTGAGTTTATAATTAATAGCTCTGATTTTAGCTCTTTTCTTTTGGAAAAAAGGAGACATCGACCTTTTCTAGAACCCAGAAAAGAATTGTATAAAGTTTAGTGACGATAGCTACAGTAGAGACTGAGTTATTACAGGACAACGAAACAGATAGATAAATACATACAGTTCTTTATATATATAGATAATAATGGAAGCACTACGAAAGATATGAGTATTTTTGGTAAAACTTTTGTGAGCTAGGAAACAAACGTATATTACAAAGGAAACAGTAGGAAAAAAAAGCTCTTTGATTTTAATTCCAGGCTACATCAGTGTGGGAAACCAATTTCAAAAATCCATGTTCCCGTAGTTATAAACTCAGCTCTTGTTTAACAAGCTTTTTAGTTCACCAGAAGAAAGAAATCCAACGCACTTAACATAAATACAAGCAACAACATCAGGCAAGGAGATTGTCCTTCTTTGTATAGCTTGGGAATATATACATGTCAAAATGTATTCAACTCCTTTGCCATGTACGGAGAACGAAACAAAATCTTGCATATAAACAAATTTTGGGAATATTTCGGATTGTATAGAAGGGCACGCTTTTTATGTACTGTTATTTTCCTCTCTTTTATTATTTTTTCCCATTCAAAGCTGGAGTAGCTTAAGGGATCCAACTGCGAGATTTTTATCGTCGTAACCCTCATGAATAAGGCATTAGAATTTCAAGGCAGTAGGCAGCGGAGAAAGCGCAGAGGAGTTGTCCTATCGTTTGGTTGCGCGCGAAAGCTACCGTCGGTGGAAAAAGAAGATTCGGGACAAATTTCGTCTCCTGTCAGATTTTTGCATGTATAACTCCAACGCAATTCTTACAACTGCAGTGATAAACTCGCTGAGGGGTTTGCTGATAAAGTAAAATTTTGAACACGAAAGAATACATTCCATTTACAACCCTGGAGACTTATCTCACAAATGAAGAGTCTGGCAGAACAAAATATTTACTGATAGCGAAAGGCTTGCCGACGCATACGAGACGGGGGAAGCGTCAAATAAAATGTACTTAAATTCTGCATATTTTCCCCTTCACATCGATTTTTTTTTTATTATTTTCAAAGGCGCAAACGATGTAGTTCCGTCTTTGGCTCCAAAGCTGAAAACTTGACAAGTATTTTCCAGAACTGTCGTAATTAAGGAAACTTTTCTTCGGAATTTTGTCAAACATGTTGTTTGAAAATATAAAAAGAAAAGTATAAAAATGTTACAGTGTAGAAAATCGTGACAAGTGGATGACGAACTAAGAAAACTTGCCAAGAAAAAAAAAAACAAATATATAGCTACTTTATTTCTGGCTCATTCTAAAGCAGAAAAATTCTTTTCTGAAGGCTGGAATTTAACTTTCGTCTGAAAAACGTCCTGCCTGAGAAATTAGTTATTCATGCACGTCTCGACATGCAATGAATCTTCATTTTTTTCAAAATGAAATTAATTTTGTGAAGTTATAAGGTACATCTCCCACATTCTTAGCGTGCCTTCGTGGTGTAATGGTCAGCACACTGAGCCGGTATTTCAGAGGTCCGTGGTTCGATCCCCGGCGAAGGCAGTGCATATTTTTCATGGTTCCTGCTTCCAAAATTGCCTAATGTCTCTACACTGGAGCCCGAACTAAAAGGGTTGGGGATGATGACTCTCCACACCCAGGATTTGGCGACTAGGTCCCCTAAAACCCTAGTCGCCCTTTAAAAGGGGGAGTATATAAGGTATATCTCCCACATTCTTAGCGTGCCTTCGTGGTGTACTGGTCAGCACACTGAGCTGGTATTTCAGAGGTCCGTGGTTCGATTCCCGGCGAAGGAATTGCATATTTTTCATGTCTCCTGCTACTAAATAACCTAATGTCTCTACAAAGTTTAATCGAAAATAATCTGCTGCGGATACCGCATGACTTTCCATGTTCGTCCTATTAAATTATACACAGTTTCTGCTGGCTTTCATTTGAGCTTATTTCCTCGAGTTTAATTGGAGCTATATTTTTCATTCAATCAATTCACTTCGAGGTAAGGAAAAGAAATACATAAAACTCAAAATATCTTTATTAAAAGATGAAAAATATCGGAAAACATAAAACACAAAATACAGATACTACAGTTTAAGAAACAATTTTCACAATTAAAATTACAGTTTCTACGCAAAAATAGGCAGTTCGGCCAGCAGGCAAGAATTAATTCACTATTCTAAATTAATCACATAATTCACTATTCTGCTAAATTTAAAATGTAAACAAATAAGGCTGCTCCATCTGGCTTTACTACAATTAAACAACTTTTAAATTGCTGATAACTCTACAACTATTGCATGCAGATTAATTAAACGCATAAAAACCATAACCGGAACGTAAGAACACATATTTCATTCATTTTTAAAGCAAAAAGTGCACAGTGTACGAACATATAAGAATAAATAACTGAGTTCACCGAGCCGGGTGACAGAGCGGGTGTATATTTGTTATTCTTGGTGAAGACGATTACAACCAGAAAGGGAGGTGCACAACTAGATGTTATAGCAATCCTGTATACAAAATTTCAACGTTCTGAGGCTACTTTTTTTTTGAATTATGCGAGATACATACGTGCATACAGACGCCACGAAAAAAATCTCTTCTGAACCCATTTTAAATCCATCAATCCGTTTTGGGAAAACGATTCCTTTATTCTGTACTTACGTACAAATGTCAGTCGGAAACATGGTTAAATTGAATTCGATAGCAGTCGAAATGGATATTTTCCATGAAATATGATACTCGAAATTTTTTCCGTTTACAATACTTTGTTTACTTTGTACAAGGAAGTAAATGAGTAGATTTTTCAGCTATGAATTAGAATAAAATACAATTTTTCAGGAAACAAATTTATTGGTAAAACTAATTTACTTCTGTACTGGAATTTCTTAGAAGTTGCCACAATTTTTTTCTATAACAACATCAAGAATGACGTGGTTCAAACTTCATTCTTCCCAGAGGCTTGAAAATCCTTTTCTGAAATCTGAAACTGTTCCTTTTTTCGACAGAACACTCCACTTTCGACGAGCAACAATACAACTTTTCCTATATTCTCTTTGATGAAGCTCGGCCGCCCACTAGCGGCCGAGCGGTAAAGACACTGAACACTGGTATTTCGGTCCGAGTTTCGAATCCCGCGAACGGGCTGGCTGCATGGGCGTTTTCGTGGTTTTTCCCATGTGTAACGTGTATACGAGCCAGTTTTCCTTAGAAAGTCCTCCACGAACGCATCCCTCCCTTTAGGCAGATAGCCCTCGTGTGCTTTGCCATAATTGAATAACCTAACGTAACCTAACCTAACCTTTGATACCAACCTGCTAAGCTGGATGGACTTCCAATTAAACTACAAAAAGAACTCGCTACTGGGTATATAATGTGTATATTATAACGCAATATCACAAAATAAATAAATAAATAAAATATAAATAAATAGATAAGTAAATAACATAAAAAAAATCTGAAATGTTTCAGATTTTAAATTAAGTCCAAAGGGGCGTTTTTTTTAACATTTTGTGTGTTACCTTTATTTGTTAAATATCATGTTCTTCTCACTTAGACAATAAAATTCAATTAAAGAACAATATCTCAAAATAATTTTAAACTTAGCCTATCTTTAGAATTTCCTATACACAGTCTCACGCGCTGGAGGTAAAAATGTTTTTTCTGTACAACGTTGTCATTGCTCGATTTGAAACCCTTGAGTTTGTTAATCGAAAATTTGTTAAAGTTTTACAAAATATGAAATCGATAGTAAACCAAATTCCAAATTTAAAATTTGGATTTTCGGATGTCTATATTCCCAGCAGAATTACGCCATTCAGAATTCGATGGCTCTAGGTACCGTCGTTTTATCACAATGCGAGAAACATACATACGTTTATGCAGATTCTTCATTATTTAATTTCTATAAATATAATACAGGGCTGCAATATTGGGTGTCAACAGTTTGAAAATTGAACCGACATTTAAGGTTTCGGACGCAAAATCGCGAAACGAAACCGATAGTCGTTCAGGGAAAAAGCCACTTTGAACTAATAAATAAAGGTCATTCATTGTCATTCATATACAGATGTGTATACTACATTTTTCAGTAAATCAAGTTAAGTTTTGAACGTATTACTGTTCTCCATCAGATTCTTTAGATAAACCATTTTTACGCCTTTGAATCGATTTAATTCCTCGGCTATCAATTAATCGCTTTAATTCCTGAGCCTCAGCTATTCGCCCTTCTTTTTCGCCCTTTGTTTTCACATTTGTAGAAATATACGTACATTTATGCAGATTCTTCATTACTTAATTTCTTCTATTTAATTTAAATATAATACGCTCCTCTTATATTTGGTGGCAACAATTTAAAAAGTGATTCGCCGTTTATAGTGAGTCAAGGCAAGTTTCCTAATCAAAAATTTGTTAAAGTTTTACAAAATATGAAATCGATAATAGACCAAATTCCAAATTTGAAATTTGGATTTCCAGATCCCCATATTCGCAACAGGATAACGCCATTCAAAATTCGATGGCTCTAGGTACCGTCGTTTTATCACAATGCGAGAAACATCTATACGTTTATGCAGATTCTTCATTATTTAATTTGTATAAATATAATACAGGGCTGCAATATTGGGTGGCAACAGTTTGAAAAGTGATTCAGACTTTTAATGTTTCCGACGCAAAATCGCAAAATGAAAATAATAGTCCTTCAGGAACAAAGCCCCTTTGGACTAATAAATCTAGCTAAACGACTCACAGGGTTATTTAACACACAGGAAGGCTCTGATTCGCTGAAATCGGCGGAAAACGAGCACCAGTTCAAGGCCAGAAACACTCAGCGCCACAGCAATCTAAACGCTAGTAATTCAAAATAGCAACGTGGCCTTCAAGCAGGCATAGCACGTTCTAAAACCACCTTCCAAAACATTCCCTTAAATAGCACTTCTTTTTACCTCATTTGAATGCACGGTCACTACCTTATTAACATTGTGGCAGCAAACCGTGGGTTAAAACGAGATTGAAAGAAAAATTGCTTTAATTAAAAATTAGCTTTTAGTTAATTAAACAAATCTTCACATTTTAATCATATAGACTGTTCACTGTCAGTAATATTTCCTTTTAGATAAGTATGCTCAACGAGTAATAAATGTGATAAACCTTGAACAAACCACGCAGTTCGATCTAGGCTCTGTTTCTGGAGGATGAGCAGATTTGCTGTATGTGAATTTTTCCGTGAATAATAAGAATAATTGTCAGCTTTTTCTTAAACGGTTCTTCATGAATGCAACCCCACTTATGTGCACATGGTTACATGTGTTGATTTAGTTATGGTAAAACACATGAAGCAAACAACCTTCGTATGCGTATGAAAGTTATATGCTTCATGCGCTTGTATATAAATACAGAATCCTGTACATTTCGTCGAGTTTTTATTTCAGCTCAATTTATGCTCTGATTAGATATCAGCTTCGTATGCTCAGGTTATATTGCTTCAAATTAGATTAGATTTTGAACAAATCTTTCTCAATTCAAAATAAGTGTTTAAAACTTTTCTTAGAAAATTTTTACTTAATGAGGGAATTTTTCCCACCTTCTTGGCACGCCTTCGTGGTGTAGTGGTCAGCATGCTCTGTGCGTAATTCGAGAAGTCTGAGTCCCGGCGACGACATTGCTAAATTTTCATCTCTCCTGCTGGGAGGTCGACATAGAGAACTCCGCGAAGCTATCGGCTAGGATCTGTACCTAGGCAGTCTCGGCCACGGGGATATTCAAATTATGAACCTAGTGGTTCTGGGGGCTCCGGAAGGTCATTTATTGGCCGGCCTGGAGTCCGGCAAGTCTTACACTAGTGTGGTTCTGGTAGCTCCGGGTTTGCTGGGTAATGGCCCTCTGCGACGGGTAGCCCGAGCGACTAGTACATAGCATATTAACGACCAGTGACGCCCTGTGGACTCAGGTGCGTTGCGCCGATCCCTCCAAGGTTCTAAGAAATGGGTTGAACCCCGGCCCCAGTTCTGCGGGGGCGGGTGAGGACTTGTAGTGCGATTAAGTTCGCGGAGGGAGGAAGTCAATATCTTATCTATCTCTCCTGCTTTCAAAAATACGTAATGTCTCTAAAGTAGCGCCCGAACTAAAACAGGTGGTTGATGATAATTCTCCGCCACCAGGATTTGGCGGTTGAGTCCTCTAATCACCAGCCGTCCTTTAAAAAGGAGGGTATATGAGGTATCTCTTCCGCCTTCTTGGCATGTCTTCGTTGTGTAGTGGTCAGCACGCTTGGCGCGCATTCGAGAGGTCCGTGATTCGACTCCTGGCGAAGGCAATACTCATTTTTCACTTCTCTTCCTTCAAAAATATCTTATCTCTAATGTTATTTTCATAGTTTAAGTGATCAGAATGACATTTGCAATTCAGAAGATGTGTACAGTCTCTTGAAATATAGAATATAACTATTTCCTTTTTTCTACAATGTCAGTTTTCACGTTACTGCTTTATAAATTCTATCACATCACCATTTCCGACAAATATTTCGTGACCATTTCTGCAGCTTATACAGGTGTAACTACAGTCTACCTCACTTCCAATTACCAACGATATGTTGTTTGTATGAAATAGCTCCCGAACTTATGACTCAAGGCATATCTCCCATAAAACGTGGCTTTTTTTCCCCATTTTTTCTAAAATTGTTGTACTAAAATAAAATTTCTCTGCAGGACTTCAGTTTAAAATTTACATTCTTCAACAACTCTGATACAGCTAACCACAAGGAAATATTCTCTACGTTGAACTTCGTGGAGAGGACTCTAGGAATGCAAAGCTCTTTGCAATCTTCCAGACACCTGGGACCATATCCTCCAGCTCTCCTTCTTCACTGAGTCGAACGAAGGCAGGACGTGAGTTTCCTTCTTTCTAATGTTGCAGATCCCTTGTTCTTCCTGAGGCTCAGGTGAGCTTAGGATTACGGGAGAGCACTGCTCCGCTTTCCTGCCAAGTGTTTGTAAATGTACTGTTTTGTGCAATGTGATAGTCAAATTTTGCCCTCCCCAGCTGAATTTGTACGCGTTTAGAAGAGGGGGTTTTCCATATATTGCAGAGAGGTAATCGTGGATTAAGTGTTCGTTTTAATGGCGAAACATGTTTTGTTTTTGTGGCATAATTTTGGTTAAAGAATTTTTTCGAGAAATATTTTAGATTAAAATTATTAGGACACTACACTGCACGAAAAAAAAAGAAAAAAAAAAAGAAAGAGAAAAAGAAGAAGACAGTTTTATATCTCCCGTTCTAATGGGCCGAAATTCAACTTGCGTTTTTTATGTCTCTGATATGTATTCGATTTATATATAGCATTGTTCTAATATAGGTACTTTGACACAAAATTGGACTTTTTCTGATATGACATGGCAATTTTTTTTTCATATTTCGATTCTAAGACTCAAATTATGCCAAATTTTATAAAAATCGCATGAGTAGTTTTTTAAAATAATTAGCTCTCAAAAGTTTAGCTCCTCAATGATAATTGAATTAGGTATATATTTATTAATATCTCTTTTTTTAGTTCAAATTACTGGATTCCTTCTAGAATTCGAAATTTAGGCTGAATCGAAATATAATTCGTACATTTTATATGACTTATTTTTAGTCTAAAGGCACTTTATCCCTGAAGGACAATTGTTTTCGATTTGCGATTTTACGTCGGAAACATTAAAAGTCACTTTTCAAACTGTTGCCACAAAATATTGCAGCCCTGTATTATATTTAAAGAAATTAAATAATGAAGAATGTGCATAAATGTAGGTATGTTTCTCGCATTGTGATAAAACGACGGTACCTAAAGCCATCGAATTTTGAATGCCGTCATCCTGCTGCGAATATAGGCATCTGGAAGCCCAAATTTGAAATTTGGAACTTGTTTTATTAACGATTTCATATTTTGTAAAACTTTAACGAATTTTTGATTAACAAACTCGAGGATTTCAAAGCGGGCAATGGCAACGTTGTACAGAAAAAAAAAACATTTTTATCTGCAGCGCGGAGACTGTGTGTAGGAAATTCTAAAGGTATGCTCAGTTTAAAATTATTTTGCGATACTGTTCTTTAACTGAATTTTATGGTTTAAATGCGAAGAACATGATATTCAATAAATAAAAGTAACATACAAAGTGTTTAAAAAACGCCCTTTGGACGTAATTTTAAATCTGAAACCTTTCAGATTTTTTTAAATTTTTTTAATATGTGTTTTTAAATAGTTTTTATAAATTTTTCGAAAACACTTTTGTGTTATAACCTATAAAAGTTTTAAAAACTACAAAACTATAAAGTTTTCTTAAAGTAGATGTAATTCTAGGCGCACAGTTTTCTTAAAGTAGATGTAATTCTAGGCGCACTTGCAAAAAATTAGAGTTTTTTATTCAAAATTTCCGTAACGGGAAAAATATACGTGAATTGACACATTGCCGTGTTTTGAAATTCGGCATATTCGTTACAAGCAATAATAACGCCAAATGTGGTTTACACAATTTGTTAAAATTATTTGAAATTAATGAACGTGACCTTTTTCCTGCTCGTATACAATAAAAAAAGAGGCAAGGAAAATAAATAGCTTGCTATAAATTCAGAAGTTCGCCGAGTGAATTATTCTTGGCGCAAACTGAAAAAAATACGCCAAGATAATTTTTTTAATTTCTCCCTAAATTTCGTACCACATTTTACGAAATTTGACATTTGAGCATAATTTGAGTCGTAGAATCGAAAATACGGGGAAAAATTGGGATATCATTTCAGAAAAAGTCCGATTTTGTATCAAAATACCTATATTAAAACAATGCTATATATACATCTAATATATATCATAAGTCGTGCTTTCGAGACAGGAAAAACGCAATTTGAATTTCGTCAATCGGCCCAGTAGAACCGCAGATATAGAAATGTTCCGCTTTTTTTTCCCCGCAGTGCACAGTGGAAAGCAAATAAATTAAGATTTAAAGTCGCAATGATAAACTCATGAATTCTATAAATAAATTTGCTGGAAAATATTATTTATGTAGCTGAAATATTAGTAGGTTTGGTCTGGTATGGTTTATTTGATTTCATCAAAGCACTCCGGGGCTGTTTGCCAAAGAAGAGGAATGCCTTCGTGGAGGACTTCCTAAGGAAAACGGGATCGATACACATTACGATGTAAGGTTTATCCCAAGTTTTTAACAGTTATCTTTAGTTTAAGCTCCTTTCCTGTCTCTGCTGATTTCAGCTTACAATTTCCTTCCAGATTGTGTTTTTAGAATCGCGTTTGATGCAAATAAGAGTGGTATTTAAGTCGGAAGTTCAACTGACTGAGACAGGTAAAAGCGGGTCCAAATACCTGGACGGCTTACATAGACTAATCGGATATTGTCCGAATTCTGCAACTGTTTAGTACGACACCATCGGCGCCCCGCAAGGAACGCATGGGGAGTTAATTAAGATGTTACATATGCTGAAGGAGACCTTAAACTATACATTTTACGTATTGTTACACAGATAATAACTAAAATATAGATACTAATTAAATTAAATTTCACAGATAATTACGCTGAAGCAGATGTTAAATAGTAATGCAGCTATTATACAGATACACAGATGCCAAATACACTGTTACACACTACACAGATATTAAAAACGAATGTTGACATAGCTTCTAAATAGTAATTAATGCAAGTCATTACACAAATCCAGAAACTAAATACACTACTGCATACTACACAGATGCTAAATAGTAATATAGATACTCAGATACTATAGACATTGTTATTTACTACGCAGATATTAAATGCGAATGCAGACACTGTGTTGGAGTTTTTTTCTCTAATTTAAAGTTTTCAATGTTCAATACACATGAAAGTCAAGAATATGAATAAACAACTTTAAATCATATCACTATAATAAATACTGCATGGGTGTAAAATTGTGTGACAGACAAGATAAAACAACATTTAGACTGTAAAACTTGTGTGTTCAAATATAACAGTAAATAGTACCAGATAATACTCCAACAGTAAAGTATTAACAAAGCGTTGCGTTTAAAGTTGATTTATAACCCGTTCAAGTTTTAATTAAATTTATTGGGTCCTGTGTTCTAAGTTATAAGTGAAAACATGCAAGTTAAGTTAAATTAAATATTTCATTTATTAAAGGTAAACAGAACTAGTAACAATATACATTAGGTGGTGGTAGTACACGTGTTAAAGTGAGAAAATAAAAAGACACTACAAGGAGGGGATCTCCAACAGAAAATCACAATTACTTAACAGCGTACATTGAAGAAACGTTGTGCCACTTAACAGCGTACATTGAAGAAACGTTCTGCCATATTGAATCTAAAAAGGAAAGAGAATGAAAGTTAGTAAAGCTGAGCAGGTAAGGAAGCCTCAGAGCGTTCCGCCCCTTCTATCTGGGTTTCGTCCTTACTGCGTCGCCATCCATAGGTGGTTTTCTCTCCGCAAATTCTTCAGCCATCCTTCCACTGTTCCGTAGGCAGAGCTTTCGGGACGGAGCAACTGCTTTCTGGTCTGTCGACAACCTTCAGAAAAATTTTCCTTCTCCCGTCTGGCGCAAACTTCAGAGTCTCCTCTCCCTCGTAGATCGCTGTACGCCCTTTTTCTTCTTCTCGCCAATCTCTCATTTGGCGATCCGAGACGGCCCAAAACCAGCCAAGTGCATCACGGCAACCCTAGGGGATGAATCCACACAGGAAGGTGAAGCAAGGGAGTTGGTAAGATGGAAGTTGCCGAATAATCGCCGATCCTCCAGGGTCATCAACCTGTCAGCAGGAGTTATCCTCGTCCAGGGTCCCATTTTAGCATGGTTAACGCCTGCAAGGAAGCGAATCACCCCGACCCCTCAACCTTGGCGTGGCGTAGTTGCATACAAAACAAGCTGATTCAGCAGGGTGCAGATTTCGCACTTGACGAAAGATATTTCTCAGACCACTGTCTGGCAGAGCAAGCAAACGTCAAAACAAAGTCGTAAATCTTGATTTCCAAAAGCAACGTAAAAGTTTTAGAAAAGAATTAAGGATTTGTTTTTAAATACTAAATTAATAAAAGACCGAAGAAAATTTCTTCAATTAAAATATAATAATCATATAGAAAAATTTTTATGTTTTCTACAACACCAAACACGACCACCAGAGTCAGAAAATATGGATTCCAGCTTACCAGAAAAGGGGGTACGTTAACAAACCTAATTAAACCTTAACACCAACTTGTGTAAGGCAAAAACTTTAAAAGTGTTTTTTAAAAAAAAATGACCTTAAGGTTCAACTTAACAAGAAATTAAACATTAAGCGAACAAGTTAACAATAAGTATTAACTAAACAAAAAATTTAAATAGTTAACCAAACTACCTTAAGAGTTAACCAAAACTGTCAAAAAAAATTAAATGACAACAATTACTTTTCAACAAGGCAAAGAAATTTAAGATCAACTACAAAATAAAAACAAATTAATAACTTTTAAGTCTGATAACAGAATTAAGATAAATCATTACAATTAAGATATTTTAATTCAACAACTGAAGTAGTATAATAACTGTTTCTAAATGCTAATGAAAAACTGACTGAGACAGAGAGCCTCAGAGTTTCTGACTACCGCTAATTTGCCTTTCGGCTACGAATCTCTAAGCTATTATTACGCTCGGCCGTATTTCACACCCTTGATATCTTCGTTAGCTTAGTCGATATTTAGGGGCCAACTACTTCGAAACTTGATAGCTTCGACTATACTTTTTAGTCAGCCATTAGTTAAGTCTTAGTTCTTATTATTTTGAGTTCCAGCCCAAGTGGAGGCTTTCCTGTACGCCCCGAGAAAGGGACCGACTATTTAATTCTTATTTTGAGCAATAAAGGATAATTAACTCTTCTTGAGTTTACATCTCTGTTCCTGCACTAAAGCGATTATTTGCTGAGCTGTTCACGAGGTCCCTACATATTTAGCTGTTAGATAAAATGGTGGAATCCCACAACACATAAGGAAAACCTCAAGAACGAAAGTGCAGCCAATCCGTTCGTCAAGATTCGAACCCCGGACCGAACTACCAGTGTTCAACGACTTTACCGCTCGGATACTGGTGGGCCTCCGAAAAATTAGTAATCTAATGCGTAATATCAGTAAATGAAATTTCTGTTCGATCAAATATGTTTTCCGGGAATATGAAAAAGTTAGCTTCCTTATGCCTTCAAGGCATGTTTAGGGTTGCAGATAAACTGGAATATTTCATTCATAACAGCTGTTTATGTGAGCTAAATATTTAATTTAATAAAGCTACACATGTATTAAAATGATAATTTTAAATGTAATAAAAGAAACTGATGTGTACACCACATGACTTCCTTGCACGGAATATTAAATCATACGCATTTTGCATTCCATTTAAAATTATTGGATTGAATTAAACCTACTTCATCGATAGCGCATAAACCACAATAAAATAAATGCGATCTTTAAAATTCACTATATTTGTTTACCACAGCGACACTCTGGCGCTAGCTTCACTTAACAGTGTTACATCTTACTCATTTTATAACTCATCAGAATGCACAAGAATTATGTATATCATCTGGAGAATTACCTAATCGTTGCCACATATTCTATTCAAACACTATAATCAATCTGAAACGATGTGTAAAAGAAATTAAACAAACAAACAACAACAACAACAAAAAGTTTTTCACAGACGGTTCAGTATTTCTCATTCAATTAATTGAATTCTCACTTCGGCACAAAGCAAAAATACATAAAAACTCAAATTATCTATATTAAAAATTACGAAGTAAATCTTAAACACTTATTACCTCGAGTAAATTCCAGAATGGATTAAGCAGGATTTAGTTCGCAATAATAAAAAAAGTAATTTTGTTGTTGCGATGCTTGGTTTCTCTAGATTGGCAACAAATCCTCTATTTTGCAAAATGTAGAGTTTCAAATGTAAACAAATATGTCCGCTGTGAGAAAAGTGAATAGGCTCAGTTGCACTTAAACAACTTGTAAATTCTTGATAATTCTACATATCTCACGTGCAGATTTACTAAAGGCATAAAAAACGAAACCGGAAGATAAGAACAACATAATTCAATTATTTTTAAAGAAAAAAATGCACAATTTACAAACATATAAGAATAAAGGAACTGAGCTCACTGAGCCGAGGAACAGAGTGGATATATATTTACGTAAATTTATATACTTTTGGTGCGGCCGATTGGAACCAGAATAGGAGGTGTACATTTACATGTTATAGCAGCTTTATGTACAAAATTTCAACGTTCTGAGGCTAATACGTTTTGAATTATGCGAAATATATACATACATACGTACGTACAGACGCCACGAAAAACTCTCTTCAGAATCCATTTTAAATCAGTTTTAGAAGTTTTGGGGCGAAAAAGAGTCATTTGTTCCGTTCTTACGTACGAATGTCACTCAGAAACATCGTTAAATCGTGAAATTGCATTCGAAAGCGGTCAAGAGAGATATTTTCGTTGAAATATGATACCCGAAATTTTTCGCCATTCCAATACTTCCTTTTTACTTTGTACAAGAAAGTAAAAAAAAACTATCTTAGGTAAAAGATGTTAAAGTAAGTATTAGATTTTGAACTAAATTTAAAAAGAAAATTATTTTAAAACCAACGCCTCGATGTTAATTTAATTATTTTTTATTCTGTTATCAGTTTTTTGACTTCCGGTGCACAAATCTGCGAACTGTTTCAAAATTCAAATCTTCTCAATTTGCTGTCAATGTAGAACAGATATTCAGGTAAAATTGAAAGATAAAATATAAATTAACATGCACATAAGTAAGCCCTGTATCGGGCTTTTAAGAATTCACAAAGCAAATGCGGCTTGCTGAAGCTAAAGATGATAAATTATTTTAAAGGGACGTAAACAGAGTAACAGGTAACTAAACCTGCGTAAAACTCTTTTTCAAACTCAAGGTACTCTGCGTTTGTTTCTATTTTAACTAATTTGCAATCTGGTGGGAGTTGACGAAAGTAGAAGTGAAAGTACATTCAAACTAGTAAGGTAACGGGTTCATCAACTTAAAACGTTATCGTCTGTCCTGCAAAAGTTCATACATTCAATTCAGAAAGAATAAAGAATTCAGAAATACAGGCCTTTATGACATTGACAGGGAATTTTAAAATCCGAAGTAAGTACAGCCATAATTCATACAGTCGTCTATCTGATAGCGCGGCCAAGGCAGCATTAGAACTATGAAGTGTTACATATTCATAAATATATATTTTTCCAGTTAAATAAAAGAATTATATAATTCTAATTTTGACAAAAGTAATCCTTTTCAATATGTTAAATGCTAATTCTTATCAAGAGTTAAAAATGTATAACAAACCAAGGTCTTTACATTTTTAAATACCTGAGCAGCATAACCGCTTCAGTGGGCCATGGAATTTCTTGCCGTTTTTTAAGTATCACTTTGTTGTTTAAAATACATTGCTCATTTTTACTTCTTTGTACAAAATAAAGGAAGTATTCTTATCACGAAACATTTCGGGTATCGTATTTCAACAAAAATATCCATTCTGACCTCTCTCGAATCTATTCGAAAGATGTTTTGCCTGACATCTGCTCGTACGAACAGAATAAAAGGCTCTTTTTACCTTCCTTATCTCTACATAATTGTTTCTTTTTGCAAAGGTAAATTGTTTAATTAATTTATAGACCTGTAATTAAAAGGACGAGTCTTTCTGTGTGTGTAGGTGTCTTTCGTTCGTACTGCGCGTAAGCTAATAGACCCAGGCCTATGAAATCTGGTACACAGGATGCATCTAGACGAGAGCCAGTGCTTTTTATACACAGTCCAGTCACATTAATGTGACCATCTGTCAAAAGCCAGAATAACCACCTTTCGCAGAGCGGACTGCTGCGAGACGTGCAGGAAGAGAGTCACATAGGTCCCTGAAGGTGTTCTCTGGGATGTTGAGCCATGGCGACTCTAATGCCGTGGCCAGCTGCGCTAGATTACGCGGTTGAGGATCCATGGCCCGAACAACTCGATCGAGATGGTCCCACAGATGCTCGATTGGGTTTAAGTCAGGTGAGTTTGCTGGCCAGGGGAGGACGGTAAACTCATCCTGGTGCTCTTCGAACCACGCACGTACACTGGCAGCTGTATAGCACCTCGCATTGTCCTGCTGGAAGATGCCATCATCCTGAGGAAAAACAATGCGCATGTAGGGGTGAACATGGTCCGCAAGGACAGATGCGTACTTGTATTGATCCATTGTGCCTTCCACAATGATCAGTGAACCTAGAGAATGCCAGGAAAACATTCCCCAGACCATAA
>KK114038.1:15532-32012 GCA_000611955.2 Stegodyphus mimosarum | reverse complement strand
CAAATTTGAAAGCAAAATTCATTGAAATGGGCGTGCCTGAATTTTACAAATATTTACCAGCCAGGTTTGAAAATACTCGAAAATTCGCATATGAAATTATTTCCATGTTTGGTAGTACTTATCGGTGCGAGCAGTTATTTTCAGTCATGAAAGGTAATAAGTCTCCTATTAGAAACCGTGTTAATGATGCTCACCTTGGGTCAGCGTTGAAAGTTATCACTGCAAACAAAATTTCTCCCGAAATAAGAAAGATAATAGCAGCGAAGAGATGTCAAGTATCAGGACGTAAACATTAATTCTTGTTCTGTTCTATATAAATATATATGTTTATTATTGTATTATTCGAAATAAATCTACGTTTCTATGAATGTTGATTTTTTTTTGCGACCCACCTAAAGTTAAACCTTGTTTGTTTGGCCCAAGTGTACCTATGAGTTTGACATCCATGCTCTACAACTTTCCCAACAGAAGGAACCATTTTTGGAGCCGATTCTTCTTTTGCAGTCCACTGTTTTTGACTGTGGTTTTGTTTCTGGGCTGTAATGATGAATCCAGGTTTCCTCTACAGTGATTAATAGTCGAAACCATTCCGAGTTATTGCGCCAAGAGAAGGGTGCAAATGTTCATTCGGACACGTTTTCGGTCCAAAGGGAGCAAACGCGAACACTCAACGTGCAGAAAGCTTGCGCATACCTATATCTTGGTTCATTATGTGGCAAACACGTTCTGTGAACATGCTAATAGCCTCTGCTATCTCTCTAAGCTTGATTCGATGGTTGTCAATACCGTTTGATGGATTTTAGCGATGCTTTCTTAAGTGGTTGCAGTTTTTGGCCATCCTGAACGTTCATCGTAACCAAGCTGGTACGCCCACCTTTTAATTCAGCTGTCCAAAGTTTGACAGTAGTAAATAATGGTGCAGAGGCTCCGTACACTGTGTCTAACTCCTCTTTAATCTGAGTAGAAGTATTATCTTTCAAAAGCATTGATCTAATGACGGTACGATACTTGATTGTTTCCATTTTTGCAAAAACAGTTACATCAACTCACAAAAGTAATTGTTAAACCAAAGATTCGCTTGCAAAATAGCTGAAATTTTGACTGGTAGAGTTATCAAGAGATGCCCAAACAATTCCCCACCACCACCACCACCACACATCTCACTTCGGTTGATTTGAGTTGCCGTCTGCATATTGAGGTCGGAAACCTTTTAGACAGCCCTCGTAGTATAGGCAAAATATCGAGCATCGTTATGAGAAATTCAGATTAGCATACGAGCAGGATTTCGCTCTTAAGCAAGCAAGTGGTATTAAAAGAATTAGAAGCATTAATCCTTAAATAAGTTTTGGCACATTCGTTTAAAACTCATCGACATTCTGAAGTTTCTTATTCGGCAAACATTGCCTTTTCCCCCTGCAGAGAATTATCGGCTCAAGTCCGCACGTGTCTGGACCGACAAATCTAGAACGCCATTTTCAGTTACGTCTTAATTTCCAATAGTCTGCCTACAATTCTAAAGGCAGCCGTTTTAACTTGCTGCTCATTTCATGCTACAATAATTAAATATCGCAGACGACATAGACTCCAAAGACAATTTGCATATTCTATTAACCGAATCAAGCTGTGTGGAAAGATTCTTTCTGCATTTTTGCATCAAAATGTCAAAGATAGAGTTCCGGTTTTTATTTTGTTACCTTCTTAGGTATTTTTTCTAGAGTTCGTATATCTCTTTCTATATTTATATTAAGGAGTTTCTTTCTATTTTTCTCCTCCCCCCATATCTATGTAATTTAATTTTTTCGTTGGGCATTGAGGTTTGAGGCAATTTAATTATTTGGCGCGTAGTTAAAGAAGATTTGTTTTTTTCCCTAGCGAAAATAATTAAATTTTCGCTTTTGTAGGAATGCTGTGAAAATATTTGTGGATTAGTAAGTGTTTCTCCACTTTTTCGGGTGATCTGTGGGCCGTGTGAAATGAAGTGAAATGAGTTCGAAGGTGAATTTATTTGGAGTTGTATAATTTTTAACGCAACAAGCAAGTTTTATAATCATCTAACAAATATTAAAAAAAAAAGATGTGTTCGGTCTGTAATTCGTTAAAATGATTCACTTGAACTGTCTTACTGAAAGATAATTTATTGAATTTTAATTTATGGCTCTTGCTTCAAGACTTTCTTTGTTGTTTTGTGACTTGAGTGCTTTAATTACACCATTAAATTATACAAACTATAAATTCTCTCATTTTTACTTCCTTATACAAAGTAAAGGAAGTATTGCAATCGCGAAAAATTTCGGGTATCGTATTTCAACAAAAATATCCATTTCAACCGCTCTCGAAACCATCTAAACGATGTTTTTGAGATATGTATGGACAGAATAAAGAAAATTTTACCAAAACGGATTGTAAAAGGGATTTAAAATGGATTCAGAAGAGATTTTTTCTTGACTTCCATATGTATCTGGCATAACCTAAGAACGAGTAGGGTAGAACGTTGAAATTTTGTATTATGGGACTGCTATAACATGTAGTTGTGCACCTCCCACTTTCTTTGCAATCGGTTGCTACAATCGTATATAAATCCATATATATTCATTCGCCCTCTGTTACCTGTCTCGATGTCCTTAGTTTTTTTATTCTTGTACGCTGGTAAATTGTACATTTTTTGCTTTAAAAGTGATTGAATTATGTGGATTTTATGTTCCGTTTGAGGTTTTTGTGCATTTAGTTAATCTGCATGCAGTAGTTGTAGAATTATTATCGATTTAAAAGTTTAAGTCGCTAGTTAAGCCTTACAAACCGCTATTTGTTTGCATTTCAAACTCAGCAGAATAGTAAATCAAGTCAGGTTCTGCACCTTTAGTATCTTTTTGCCGAGTGAGACCAAAATTTGTGCACCGAAAAATCTACCTTCTTGCCCGCTGGCAGAATTGCTTGTTTTTTGCGTAGAAGCTCTAATTTTAATTGTAAAAGTTGTTCTTTTTAAACTATTTTAACAGTATTTTTTATGTTTTCGGGTATTTTGCGAGTTTTAATGACGATGTTTTGAGGTTTTATGCATTTTTGCTTTGCCGAGAAGTAAGAAATGAATTAATTGAATGAGAAATATATCTCTAATGAAATTCGAGAAAATAAATTTAAATGAAATGCAGAAAAAAAATGTGTACAATTTAATAGGCCATACAAGGAAGGTTTGTGATGTCCGCATCAGATTTTTTTAAAAAGCGCAAACATCTTCTGAGCAATTCGTAATAAATAAATAGACGCCAATCATTTTATGTTCATTGAGTAAAGTGAACTTTTTTATGTATCACGAATGTGACATTTCCTATATGTAGTACAGAAATAATAACGTATTTAATACCAAGAGCAAACATCATCAGCTTGCAAAATCCAGTTATTAGTAAAATGCTGATAGCATAAAAGAAACCAAGATCGTAGTAAGAAATGCGTAGTTTTGTATCAGACAGAGAAAACATAAAACAAGCGTCAAAACTGACATTATTAATAATTAACCCAGAAAATTGGCTAGGAAAATGTATTTCCCAAGAAACAATCATAAAAATACATTTTTTAAAGAAATTGCTTCGTTATTGCTTTCATCTTATGAGGATTAGAGCGATGAATGAACTAGTAAAATTACAAAAATTTGGCGGTTATCTATATATATAAAGAAGAAAGCCTGTGTCTTTGTTTTTTCCGCTAATAATTCAGTCACTACTATAGCTATAGTCACCAAACTTTCTACAATTCTTTTCTGGGTCTTTGAAAATGTCAAGGTCCTATTTTTTCCAAAAATATATACCTAAAATCAGAGATATCAATTAAAAACTCGGAAGAACGATCATTTTTGCCCTCCTTTTTCCGAGTGGCAACAGTCTTGCAAGCCGGAGATGAAAATCTGTTTTATTTCGAAAGTCGTTGCCACTGCTGGCTCTCAAATCGTAAAGTTTGTTAATAAAAAATTCCTAAGTTTTACGACAAAATAAACATAGCATTTTCAAACATTAAATACATTTTTTTTTCGATTCCAAAAATTCGTAGGAAGCCATTTCGACTATTCCCATCTTCGTGCGACTTTCATCAACCGAAATATTAATTAAAAACTCTGAAAGAGCTAATTTTCGTACTCATTTTTCCGAGTTGCAACAGCCTCGCGCGTTGGAAATTAAAAAAAAAAATGCTTTTTTTCGAAAAGTGTTACTACTGTTCGCTTTCAAATCGTAGAGTTTGTTAATCAAAAATTTGTAAATTTTACAAAAATCTTTGTATGTTTGTCTGTTTTTTCGCATTATTAAGTTCTGATTAATTATGATCAAACTTTTGCCACATTTAATCTACAAAAATTAAATTTTGTGAAATATTGGAATGGAACGTCAGCGTTTACGACAATTTGATTAGAAAAAGGAAGATAATTAAAAACGGCGCGCCATTGTTGCCGGTATAATGAGAGAGAATTAGTTTATTTTTCTGCAGAAATTCTATATGTAGGTTCCATATCGCATGAGACTGAAAAATGTATGACTCTGAATCGTATTTTTTGCATCGTTATTAGAGAAGGATTACAGCGGTATCGTTCTCTCTGTTGCTAGGTGCATTACTCTCAATCTAACTTAACTGTCATCGGTTACTTCCGCTAGAATTGAATAAACAGAAAAAAATATAAATTTATATAAAAATTCTTCAGGATCTTATTAAAAAGTGAAACGAAGTTCAAAAGTATGAATTTTAAAATCACATTTCTGTGAAGCTAAAGAGTTAGTGAAAGAGTATGATGAATCTAGTGGAAAGTAATTTTTCAAAAAGAACATCTCAGTAGAATGTTGAAATAACGTGAATAACTAGAGATCGTCTTAGAAAGGGCTCACGATATTGTAATATACATATTTAAAGAATAATAATACGGATAATAGTAACTATAAGAATGCTATTATTAATTGCAGGATTACGTTTTAATCGTAAACATGTTATTATAATACTTCCTTCTATGCTATTATCACATTTCAACACTAAAACACTCTCACTGAATTTCTTTTAAAATATATGAAAAAATATTCAATACAAAAAATCCGAAAGCTTTCAGATTTTATATTACACCGAAAGCGGCATTTTTTTAACGTTTTGTGTTGTAAGGTGTACTTTAATTTTATAACAATCATTTTAAGTTAATGTATCTATCCTCTCTTACCTAGTTTCAACTTACAAGTCCCTACCAGAATGAGTTTTTAGAATCGCGTTAAATGCAAATGACAAAGAGAAGAGTATTTAAGACAAGTTCACCTGACTTCGATAGCGAGAGGGAGGATTCCCGAGTAGCGCTCGTTCGCTTTTTGGCTACGTCTCTTTAGGCTGTTACTACGTTCGACCGGATTACGTGCCTTTTAATAGTTCGCCGGCTAATTTAATATTATGGACCAACTAGTTTAGAACTGAGTTAGCTTCGGCTAAATGTCTTTAGTTAGTCATTAGTTAGTTCTTATTTCTTAAATTTTAAGCTCAAGTGGAGGCTTAGTTGTACACCCAAACAAAGGGGCCGGCTGTTAATTTTATTTTGAGCAAATAAATGGGAATTAACCCTTCTTAAGTTTACGTTTCTGTTCTTGTACTTAAGCGATTATTCGCTTAGTATTTCAGTAGGTTTTCCGTCACTTAATTTGACAGCATGAGAGTGCGGAGCCCTAACCTTTATTTATTAAATATCATGTTCTTCACAATATTTATTAAATATCATGTTCTTCACAATATTTATTAAATATCATGTTCTTCACAATATTTATTAAATATCATGTTATTCACAATATTTATTAAATATCATGTTCTTCACAATATTTATTAAATATCATGTTCTAAATTCGTATTCTATCATGCTCTTAAATCATAAAATTCATTGAACAGCAATATCGCAAAATAATTTTAAAAATGAGCATATCTTTAGAATAGAGTCAAAGGACTGTTGTTTTCGTTTTGCGATTTTGCGTCGGAAACATTAAAAGTCTGATTCGCTTTTCAAACTGTTGCCACCAAATTTTGCAGCGCGGTATTATATTTACAGAAATTAAATAATGACGAATCTGCATAAATATGTATATTTCTACAAATGTGATAAAACAACGGTACCTAGATTCATCTAATTTTGAATAACGCAAGTTTCCACCCGAATAGGCGCATCTGGAAGCCCAAATTTGGAATTTGGAATTTCTTTTATTATGCATTTCATATTTTATAAAACTTAAGCGAATGTTTGATGAACAAACTCAACGATTTAAAAGCGAGCAATGGCAACACTCTACATGAAAAAAAAACCTTTTAATCTACAGGGCGCGGAACTGTGTATCAGAAATTCTAATGATAGACTCATTTTAAAATTATTTTGCGATGTTGCTGTTGAACTGAATTTTATGGTTTGAGTGCGAAGAACGTGATATTTAAATAAGTAAAGGTATCAGGACTACTGTTTCTTTTAGTTGATTTCGCAAACATAACTGGAGTCTTGAGAAGGAACAGGGAGCTCACTAAAAGCTATGTTCGTCCGTATGGGGGGTAGGAGATGCAACAAAGATAAGAAGATTCAAATTACCCTTTATTTGCTTATCGATTTCACAAACGTTTCCGCTCTTCGGGACCAACCACTTGTAGCCTGAACGTAAAAAAGTATAAGACTACTAACTAACTAAAATTTAAATATGAGCTAACTTTTAATATTTTACACACGCGACTAGCACTAAGACTGGCCTTTTAAATCACTACGTCTAGTACTGCGGAAAACTACAATACGTCTTTACCTTTCAAGGTGAAAACGTGAAACTGTGAAAATATTGAGAATATTACGCTGATTTTTGTTGTTTTGATATTCTGTGTTTTTATTTTTTTGAAAATACAAATTGCTATTTTGTTGAGACGTCACGTATTTTTGAGAGCGAGAGAGATGAAAAATGAGTAATACCCTCACCGGGACTTGAACCATGGACCTCTGGAACACGCGCCGAGTGTGCTGACTACTACACCACGAAGGCGTGGTGTAGTAGTCAGCACACTCGGCGCGCCTGATCCCCAGACGCCCTTTAAAAGGGCGTCTGGGGATCAGGGGACCCAAATCCTGGTGGTGGAGAATCATCATCCAACACCTTTTTTTGTTCGGGCGCCACTGTACAGACATTAGGTATTTTTTGAAAGCAGGAGACAGGAAAAATGAGCAATGCTCTCTCTGGGACTCTAACCACAGACCTCTCGAATACGCTCCGAGCATGCTGACCATTACACCACTAAGGCATGCGAAGAAGTTGTTAGAAATACCTTATAATTTTAGTTGAATATTTACTGGAGTGCAAGTTGCATGTGATGTATATAAACATATTTTTATTTGGTATTTGTGTTCCATTCCATTTTTCTAAAACATGTAATATAGTTAAATCTATAAACCTTTTGGACAGAGTGTATATCAAAATCAAACACTCCAGAGCAAAACATTTAGATTTATCCTTGGGTATTTACAATAGAAAAGGGGAGGCACTAACCATCATCAGACGGGAACGAGAATCAAAGCGACCACCGAGCAGAATTAATTACTTTAAACGCAGATAGCCGGACAGCGCTAACATTTTAAAACGGAAAGGTGGATCTTCGCTCCAGAAGTTATGATCTGCACTTAGCTGTTGCTGATTCCTTCACACTCTTACCGTACATTTAATTTACATAATCATTTGGTCTGAGAGAATACGTGTGACATGAATCAAAGAGAACACTGCATTTAAATTACGTTTCAATCCTAATGAAACTTAACTGTCACAAGCAGAATTCTCTTTCTAGGGATTATTAGACGCGGAAGCTGTTATAAGCTAGATTATCTTTCACATTTTATTCTCCGTTTTAATTCATTTGTATGTACTTTTATATTATCTTTGTCGTTTATTTTATGGATTCTATTACATTTAAATCATCGATAATATTTTGTCCCCGTTTGGTGTTAACTTGAGCATCGTAAATTCCGTAATTTAGAAGGAAGATTTTTGGATGGAACAGATCTGTACTATATTATTTTGTTGGGTTTTACTTATTTAATTCAGTGTTCAATCCTAGAAACCCCACAAACACTAATAAGCGTATAATAGCTTAAGTGTGTGAACAGATATGTAAGGCTTAAGAAGGGTAACTACCCTTGATTTCTCAGAATAAATACAATCAGTTCCTAACTCGGAACGTACAGCAAAGCCTCCACTTGGGCTTGAACGTAAATGAATAAGAGATTAAACTTAACTAAAACTAACTGAAAGATATAGCCGAAGCTATCAAGATTCTAAGTAGTTGGCCCCTAAATCTTAAGTAAGTCGGCGAAGCCAAACAAGGGCCTAAAGTATGGCCGAGCGTAGCAAGCTAAGAGAGATGTAGCCAAAAGGCAAACGCTCGCTAGTAAGAAACTCTCTGCCGAAGTTGGTGAAACATCGACTTAAATATTACTCTTTACTCATTTGCATTAAACGCGTTACTGAAATTACATTCTGGTAGGAAATTGTAAGCTTAAACTAGAAAGATAGGAAAGATACATAAGCTTAAAATAACTGTTAATAAAATTAGGACAAACCTTACAATTTATTACATTAAAAACATTTTCCTTTAAAGGAATTTCTAACTATCTGAATTATCAGAAATGCAACTTTCTATAATTTTGTTAATTTAGTTTATAATATTATTTTCCTAAACAAATAATTAGAGATCGAAAAAATTTTGAACTTTTAACTAATTTTTCAGGTTACTGTTAACATTCAAAACTCCTCTTTGCAGCTTCTCTACTTAGGTGAATTTTGCTAGACGGTATCTTTCGAATTTTACGGTTAAATAATAATGCCTTACATTAAACAAAATAATATTCTCTTCTCTACCCCCTACATGTCAAATGTACAGAGACTGTTCGCACATTTTTAGACGAATTTTATTGTATAGGAAATATTTTACTTAAAATGGTTGCATTTTAAATGTCATATTTGATAACGTTCATTCTTCACTATCTTTCCAGACCGTAATTTCCAACACAGTAAAGCCTTTTGTAGTATCGGCAGAGGCATTTTATTCCAACCCTCTCGAACTGTTTGCCAAAGTTAAAGGAATGTTGTAGGTCGATGTGTAAGGTTTTAGTTTAAACTAACAAAGTTTTATGTTAATTTCTCTTTCCTGAGAATTCTTATTTCAACTTCCCGTTAGAATGAGCGCGCGTTTCAGCTTTATGCTAATTTGAAGTGGAGCCAAGTTTTGTATTAAAAACGTTAGCGAGGAAATTCTTAGTGTGAGAGAGCTTTTGGACTCAGATCACTGCGGCTCTGTCGACGTTCGCCTGACTAGCTAGTATTTAAGTTCTAAGCTTTAGCGCTGTTACGCTATTACTTGTTGAAGAAATCTAAGTGCGTTAGTGTTAACCAAATCTTGCTACGCATCATTGATAGTTTAGATTAGAGGCCAACCTCGCGTTTATAGCTCTGAGAGCAACGACTTCTTAATTTTCTACTTAACTTTATTTTAAATTATTTGAATGTTCAGTTTAGATCAAAGTGCGGTCATTATTTTCTGTTATCCCTTCCGAGTTGGGAAGTGGCTGCAAAGAGTGGTTTAATAAAAGGGTAATTTTAAACCCTCCATTACTTGCAGTTGTTCTACCACTTCCACTGAACATAGCTGCATTCAGCTGCCTGTTCAAGATCAGGACTTTAACACTATCACGACCATGTTCCCAAAAAGTATGCACAGAGCACTCAGTCCTGACAGATGTTTGAACAAACCACGTTTTAAAAGTCTAAAACCGCAAAAATCGATAAGATATTTATCAGATGATTTAGCAGGGATGTGAGTGAAGGGTATAGCCTTCATACCCGTTTCTCGTTCCATTTTTGTCTAGGAAATTAACGGTGGATTTTAACGTGTGGCTGCTTAATTTTTCTTGATGCAATTCTACTGATTGATGGCACTGTGGGTTATGCAGAAGATTTTTCATATTTGAAAATTAGGCATAAAATATGTTAATGATAATATGTGGAATTAATCTTAGCATATCTCTTCGATCTCGTTATTTTTAATTTGCCATTATATGAAAAAATCAACAATCATAAATTGCTTTGGAAACTTTTCTTTAGGTTTTTTGAGCCAATTTCAAGGTTTTTTTCCTCTTCCTTGGTAATAATAAATGGATTTCGTTTCATCGTAGTTATACAATACATCAAAGATTCAGCTGTTGTGACAACATTTTTCCATTTTTCTCTAGATAAATGTTTCTCGTAAAGAATTCTGCAGCGCTTTCTGCGTTTGGTTGGCCTGTCTTGGAGAAAGACAATGCACATTACGTTTTTTAGCCATTTTAAGATTCAAACAGGTATTAATTATTTTGTTTACACCTGGCTCTGAGCATTTTAGTGATTTTGAAACTGTTCTTTGACTCCGCGGATTTTCATTTAACATTAAGGATTTTACCTTTGCAACATTCTAAACATTCCGTTTTTCCTTGGATATGTATTTGGAACAATTTTTCCCTTTGAAACAAACCTTTTTTTTTTTTTTCCATTTCTTTTTGACAGTATTATCTGTCGTAGATTTCGATATCCAAAAACCATGGCCTTTCACAGCATTGTTTAATAACTAGATAGGAATAATTTTTTTCAGAAAGGGCACAAACACAGCCATCCATCCATTGTTTCTTTAAAAGCGCCATTTTGAAAGTATGCGCTTACAAAATGGCTCTTTATAAATGGCGCAAATAAATTTGGTTTTGAATTTTTGATTATATCAAAACAAAAACAAAACTATCAAAGGTAAAAAATAAAAATAAATCAGTAATAAAAGATACTTCCAAAGGAGCATTTCTTAACGTTTTGTGTGTTACCTTTTTTTGTTGAATATCATATTCTTCGCACTTAAACCATTAAATTCAGTTCAACTGTAATATCGCAAAAATAACTTAAACTGAACATATCTTTAGAATTTCCGATACACATTCTCACGCGCTGGAGATATAAATGTTTTTTTTTTTTTTTGTATAATGTTGCCATGGCTCGCTTTGAAATCCTTGTGTTTGCTAATCAAAAATTCTTTAAAGGTCTACAAAATATGAAATCGATAATAAAACAAATTCCAAATTTCAAATTTGGGCTCCCAGATGCCCAGATTCGGGTGGAAACGTTCAGTATTCACAACTGGGTGTCTCTAGGCACCGTTGCTTTGCCACAGTGCGAGAAACATACGTACATTTATGCAGATTCTTCACTATTTAATTTCTTTAAATATAATACATGGCGATAATATTTGGTGGCAACAATTTGAAAAGTGAAACAATGCTTGTAGTGAATCAACGCAAAATGCCAAAACGAAATTTATAGTCCTTCTGGGCAAATTATCCCTTTGGAAAAAAAAAAAAAAAAAAAAAAGAAAAAAAAGAAACTAATGATTCTGCAAGTGGGGCTCCAACTAAAAGATGGTAGACGTATAATTCACACGAGTACCTTCATCCGAAGTCCTCCTTTAAAAGGGTAAGTATATAAGGTATATTATCCCTTCTTTTCCGCATGCTTTCGTAGTGTAACTGGAAGCAATTCGACAGGCTCAAGGTTCGAGTCCCGGCAAAGGCATTATATATTTTGACATCTTCTGCTTCAAAGTAACCTAATGACTCTGCAGATGTATGTAAAGCATATTTAGTGTACTTTATAATGGTTATCAGATGGATACAAATTTAAAAGTAAAGGCTATTAGAAGTATGTTTTAGTGTCGCTTCCGTTAATACACTTCGTTTAAATGCGATACCCACTTATAGATTGAAGAATAAAGTATTGAAAATAATTGAAGAATAAAATAATTAACAAAAGCTTTGAGAATTGGCTGGGTGTCGACCCTCGCGTTTAGTGATGTTGTTCTTCTAAAAGACTGGCAGGAACTAGCGGAATTGAAACATTCCCTGTCCTCAAGCATAAGAAATGGTGCGGTGTCTTTACATAGTGTGATGCGAAAAATGGAAAGAATAAGCAGACGTTTCTGATCGATGATTTACTGTATGTGTAGAATATTCTTCGACCTTCAAACTTATCTCACATCATAATTATATTTAAAACCAAATTTATTTGAATGATAAATAACTGATGTCACATCTCCCCTTTGAGCAATTAAATATTAATCTGAATCTTTTTCCCATCACGTTGCGGCAAGAAAGTAACTGTAAACATATTTTATTAACTTCAACTGTTTTTATCCCCTTGTTCTTTTTAGGAACACCAACAAATTTGTGCAAGGCTGAACGTGTTTACCGAGGCTAGCAATAAACATCCATCCTACTGGACACGTGATTCTAAATATTTAATGCTTTCTCCCAGATTCGCTTTGCTTTAATGAAAGATGGTGAGGTCGTAACACGCGCCACCAGCAAAGCGAAATTAAAGAAAATACCACCACGACGCTTCTGTTTCGACTAAACTAAAATGCTTTGGTTTTGTTCCATTGCTTATATTATTTTATTTTAAAATGATTATTTAAATTGAAGTGAAAATAATTCATTTACTGATAAATTTGTAAGGAATTAGGTACTGATCTTTCAACGACAGTAATAGTTGCAGGTACACTGCGAAGAAAAAAGAGGGAGATTTCTACATATCCTGTTCGGGTTGACGAAATTCAACTTGCGGTTTTCATGTTTCGAAAGCGTGACTTAGGATATGTATTAGATTTATACATTGCAGTGGTCTAAATTTAAAACCAATTACGAGATATCTATTTATTAACTCTCTAAACGGCAAGGCCGTATATATACGGCCAAGAATATTTTTTTGATATCTCTACGAACGTATATATACGTGCATATTAAAATATGCCAAAGAAATTTAGGCAATATATTAAAAGTACATAAATCCAGGTATAGAATGCCAGGAAACGTTTTACATTAAATCAAGAAAATAAATTTTTCTGGTAGCAGTTTTGGGAAATTTGTGCTTTCTTAGCGAAAACCCTGGCCGGTCAGAGGGTTTTAATGCGAATTCTCCTGTATTTTTACTTTTTCGGCGTAGCTTTCTCTTAAAATATGTCAGACGCTGCATTACGCGGGGAAATAAAACAATTTTAATTACAATTCTACTAAAAATAGCAAACTAAATACAAAAACCGTAACAATATAATTATTTTACTTTGGATTACACGAAATACTCTAAAACTATTTAATAATATGCTACCTTCATAGTAAAATATCAAATAAATAAGTCCAAATAATATATTTATTTAATCTTAAAAAAATAAGTTTATTAAATTACATCCGTTTTATTTAATTTTCGGACTCTTCAATGACATAAAATATTTAATACTTTATTGTAAACATGTAAAATCACTTTCAAGCCTCGCCTAGTGAAATTGTGCCAGGTTATTAATGCAAAATCCATTTAATTAGCTTTGCTAATACTACCTAATTCTCAACTATTGCAAAAGAAAAAAAAGCGAACAAAATGTCCTTTTTGACACTTTGCCGCTTCTCAGTATCCGCCCATCTTGAGACTTGAATTGGAAGGGGCTCTATAATTTAGATTGAGACCGAGTATGTTTAATGATACATACTGTCAGACGCTTAGATATGATGAATGGAAGAGAAATGAACTATTAGCCGGAATGGAACCGTTAAGTCCGATTTCGCGCCCACAATCATTTATAATGAGAATAATAATTAGCATTACCATCTGAAAATGTTGAAATTATAGTCATTGAAGGACCTACCCTCCAAGTGCTTGTCGCGAGGCTTCAGCTCCCTCCTGCAGTGCTTTGAACAAGGTTAAGTGTTTTGTTTGCCATACTAGGAGCAAAATTAAATAAAGAGCAGGAAGGGAGCTAACTACTAAACAGCGTTGTTGAAAATTTTAATTCCAAAATTTGTATGCTTTATCAAGTGACATTTTAATCTCAGAATTCGAATGTTTATTAAAAACAGAAATGGAACCGTATGTTTGGGGAATGTTCGAATCCTGAACTGAATGTACACTGCACAAAAAGAAAAAAAAAAAAAGTTCTATATCTCCCATTCTAATGGGCCGATTGACGAAACTCAGCTTGCCTGTTTCATGTCTGGAAATCGAAACTTAGGATATGTATTAGATTTACATGTGACATTGTTCTAATATAGGTATTTTGACCCAAATTCGGACCTTTTCTGAAATGACATGAACAATTTTTTCCATAGTTCGCTTCTACAACTCAAATTATGGCAAACTGCCAAGTCTTGTAAAACTCTAACGAGTAGGTTTTAAAAAATTAGCTCTCGAAATTCTAGCTCCTCAATGTTAATTGAATTTGGTATATATATATATATATTATTATATATAGTTAGATTTTAAAAAATTTTTAGCTACAGAACACACTTTTTACATTACATATAGTTTGCAGAATAATTTTAAATAGTTTTTTTAAATGGTTCTTACATACAGCAGCTTATCACTCAACTTTACCTTTCACTAGCGCCCTCTTTTATAAACAGAAGAAACACTACTTTACATCACTTATTTGACATGCTGCTGCTTGTCCATACTCCAATAGAAATAATGATAAATTAATTAATTTAATTTAAAACTTACTTTATACTTGCCTTTATAATATTATATTAGTATTCTTTAATTTAGTTTCTAGTTTATTTTGTGTATGTTAATAGTAGCTGTATCTTTTTTGTTTATATGCATATTCGTGTCGGGGAAGTTTCTTGTGGGCAAGAATTTCTAAATTAAATTTGTTTTCTAAAAATTGGTTTTATAAAGGGTATTGTTTTGTATTGGCTTTGATTTGTTCTTTTCCAAAAGTTCCACTCGTTTGAATTGCTTTTGGTAGGTCACATCATTTGGTTTTACTTTTGGTTTTGAATTTTTCACTTGCTTACATAAATGACGAAACACGAATTGAATAATTGAAGAGTTAGGTTTGAGGGAAACTTCCCCTTGATAAGTCTGTCTTCTGCCAGCTCAACAATTATTCACTTATGCATATTTATTATTTTTATTAATATAGGTATTTTGACATAAAACTGAACTTTTCTTGAAATGACATAAGAATATGTTTTCCATATTCCGATTCTACGCCTCAAATTATGCCAAACTGCCAAGTTTTGTAAAAATCAAAGTTCTCTTTTATAAGAAATTAGCTCTCAAAATTTAACCTCCTCAATGTTAATTGAATTTGGTACATATATAGTAATATATCTTTTTTATTAAACTTATTCGCTTCTTCCTTTCACATTTCAAAATTTAGGTTCATTCTAAATAAAATTTGTCCATTTTTTATCATTTATTTTTTAAATTTGTATTTTTAAATAATTTTTTATAAATTGTTCGAAAAGTATTTTGAATTATAAAAATTTTCCCATCGTCATAAAATAGACGTATTTCTAAGCATACCTGCAAAAAATTCACAATTTATAAGATATACGTGAATTTACATTTTTCTGCGTTTTGAAATGTGATGTATTTATTAGAAAGGATAGTAACGAAAACGGGGTTTACGAAAATGTGATCTTTTAAAGTTATATGAAAGTATGAACGATGACTTTTTTTACGCTCGTGGACAATGAAAAAAGAAAAGGAAAATAGGTTGCTATAAATTAAGAAGTTCGCCAACTGAATTTTTCTTGGCGCAAACTGAAAAAATTCCGCCAAGATAAATGTTTAAATTTCTCCATAAATTCCTCACCAAAAATTACAAAATTTAATATCTAGGCATGATTTGAGTCGTAGAATCGAAATATGGAAAAAAAATTAGCATGTCATTTCAGAAAGAGCCCGATTTTGTGCCAAAATACCTATGCTAGAGCAATGCTATATATAAGTCTAATAGATATCCTAAGTCGTGCTTTCGAGCATGAAAAACACAATTTGAATTTCGTCAATCGGCCCAGTAGAAAGTGAGATATAGAATTGACCGACCTGTTTTGTTTTCCCCGCAGTGTACCATTCTTACTCCTGCCCCTTTTTTGGCATAGTAGTAGGAGTTTGAATCCCGGAGAAAGGGGCATTATCGGTAGCCCGAGCTTGAGTCTTGAAGTAGACATGGATATTTTCAAATGTTTTCGAGCCGGAAGTCCTGTCGAGAGCAACCTCTTAAGAGTCGAGAGATTGGTGGAGGAAAAAACGTACGAGATACTTGGATCTGTTCACCTGTACGTTTTCCTTCAAAACTGGGATGAAACTTCCCATTTCCCCCCGGTGTAATACATTCGGAGTCCACAGCGATGAGGCGGCTAGATGACCTGTGGTTTCGGCCATTCTCGATAAATATTTATCGAATAGAGTATCGGCCATTTGGATAAAAATATATTCGAGTCTTTTGGAATTTGGAAACGATTCAAGATTTCAAAGCTCCTACCTTTGCCTTTTCTACTTGAAACGAAGATTTCGAGTACTGACCTAAAGAGTAGTTTAGTGTTTCAAACTAAAACTTTGCGAACACTAGTTTTATTGTACTCCAGCGAAAGCGTTCTTAAAAAAGAAAGTGATTATTG
>KK114038.1:0-15395 GCA_000611955.2 Stegodyphus mimosarum | reverse complement strand
CATATGAATTATCAACATTCTCTTATTGGCCACATGGCAAGTGTGTGAAGTTTCTTAAAATAAACAAATTGACTGTTTTTACTTCCTTGTACGAAGTAAAAAGGGAGTATTGTAATCGCGAAACATTTTAGGGTACCATATTTCAACGAAAATATCGATTTTGGCTGCTATCAAATGAAATTTAACGATGTTTTTGCGTGACATCTGTACGTAAGGACAGAATAAACGGCTCCTTTCCCCCCAAAAAATTACAAAACTGATTTAAAAGGAATGCTGAAGAGATTTTTTTTGTGGCGTCTGTGCGCGCGTACGTATGAATGTATCTAGCATAATTCAAAAATGAATAGCCGCAGAACGTGTGAAATTTTGTATATAGGACTGCTATAATACGTAGATGTGCATCTACCTTTTTGGTTAAAATCGGTTGCACTAAAAGTATATATATATATATATATATATATGTAAGAAAAAAAATACGATGGCTTTGCTCTTTGCGAACTAGCAACCTTTAATTAATTTCTGCAATTCAGGATCTTCCCCTAGACCAGTACCTTCTGGAACATTTGCGCCTATTACATAACCTCCTCATATAAATGCTGCGTCATAAGTTTTCATATACAGATGCCTTCTCGCCTTCGTCTTGCTAATGTCTTCACAATGCTCCTCTTTCTTTGCTAGAACGTTATAACGTATTAAAGTGAGTCTTATCTAGTAGTTTAATTACTGAATAATCTGCTCTAAATTAAATCATCTGCTCTAAATTACAATAAAGATATGCTGTTAAAAGTGAAAGTCCTGAGTTGTATTTTTCTCCATGGTTCAATCATCCCAGCTTCGTCAAACATCTGTCAAAACGTGTGTGTAATGGAAATAGCCTCACCACTCACCCAAGCTGTATTGGAATAACTGAAATATTACATATATATATATATATATACCCATTCTGTTAGCCAGCTCAGGTGAGCTCAGATTTTTTATCCTTATATGTTGGTGTAGTGCGCATTTGTTTCTTTAAAAATAGTTGCATTATGTTGATATTACCTTCCGGTTAAGGTTTATATGCTTTTCGTAAATCGCAGGAATTTGAACACTGAACGAACTACTGATATTTAGAGGACTTAGTACTGGACCATTGGTAAGCAAGTTCACGTTTCTTACTAACTCTAACGTTTCTGAGACTTACTAAGCTAAGGTGAACTATACTGCTCTAGCTTACCAAGCTGCTCTAGCATGATTAAGCTAATAACAATTCAGGAGGAAATTGTTTTATAGCTTTCTAAAGCTTATTAATTATAACTACACATAAACTGTTCACTGCTTTAAGATAAGTATTTATAATGTAGCCCGCGACTTTAAGAATTAATCATAAGAAGTACAAATTATACAGTATGAAATCATATATTTAAAATAAAATGTTCAACAGTAAAATAGTTCAAAAGTAAAATAGTTTATACTCGCAAATGCTAAAATATTTTGCAATAAAAAAACTTGTAAGGTTTTAGTTTAAACTAGCAAAATTTTATGTTAATTTTCTCTTTCCTGTAAGTTCTTATTTCGACTTCTCGTTAGAATGAGCGCGTTTCCGCTTTATGCTAATTTGAAGTGGAGCCAAGTTTGTATTTAAAGATTAGCGAGGAACTTCTCAGTGTGAGAGAGCTTTTAGTCTCAGATCACTACGGCTCTGTTCGACGTCCACCTAACTAGCTAGTATTTAAATTCTAAGCCTTAGTGCTGTTACGCTATTACTTATTGAAATAATCTAAGTGCGTTAGTATTAGCAAAATCTTGCTACGCACCATTTATCGTTTAGCATAGAGGCCAAACTGGCGTTCATAGCTCTGTGAGCAACGACTACATAATTTCTATTTAACTTTATTTTAAATTATTTGATTGTTCAAGTTAGACCCAAGTGCGGTCATTATTTTCCGTTATCCCTCCCGAGTTGGGAAGTGGCTGTACATAATTGTGGTTTAATAAAAGAGGATTTTAAATCCCTCTGATGTGTAGTTCTTCTACCACTTATTCACAGTATTCTACTATAGAACATAGCTGTATTCAGCTCCCTGTTCCAGATCAGGACTTTAACTACTTCACGAATATGTTCGCCAAACGTATGCACAGAACCCTCAGTCCTGACAAACTAATCTCAGGGGAAGATTGTTATAAACGCTTAGAAAAGAAACGTCACATTTATTTAATGACGTAGATGTAAAAAATGTTTCTTAGATCGCTCGCACTCGAATCTTACAACAGATATGTTCCCCAAGTGGTGTACAATAATTTTTGTTTTGAAAAGATACAAAATTTTTTTAGCTAAACAAATAACGCCCGTCTTCAGTATTAGTGCTAAGAAATTCTAATAATAAAGCATAAAATCATACATTTAAAATAAACGGTTCAAAACAGCAGTGCTAATAGTAAAATATTATGTCACTGCAACTTCTGAGATTTAATCACAAATGGACCGCACGTTATCCTTAGATCGCTTGCACATGAGTTTTGTAATGAAAAACTATCGGCCAAAGCAAAACTTATATGTACACCTGAAAAGAAAATATATAAAAAACATTTCAGTGTGAATGAAATCAGTTCATTCTTTCCAAGAAACAAAAATTGGTAAATATTGTTTTTGTTTCCAAATCGAAAAAAAAAAAAGAAAACATTTTGACACTTGAGGTTAATACGTGTGACGTCATGGTTTAAATTTAATGTAATATAACAATTTGTTCTCAGTATCAATAAAAGAACTAACGAGGCAATAACATATTGTGTCAATTATCCTAAGCTGAAAAAAATGTTGCCAACATCAGCTATTTATTTATAATTCTGACATAACGAAATTTTTTTGACATACAATGACGTCACACGCAATCGCGTGCTTTCTTCAACATCAGAATATGATCCTATATAATAATAATATATTTTATATTTGGCAATGCTGTTTTTATTTCATATTTGGTAAAATGCATAATTTTTTTTTATTAACAAATTCTACGATTTGAAAGCAAGGAGTGGCAACACTTTTCGAAATAAAATGTATTTTCTCTCCAGTGTGCGAGACTGTTGCCACTCGGAAAAATGTGTGCGAAAATGAGCGTTTTCGGAATTTTTACTTAATATCTCGGCTAACCAAAGTCGTTCGAAGATGCGAATGGTCAAAACGGTTTCCCAGGAAATTTTGGAATCCGAGAGGTATACTGTGGGGAACAAAAATGGGACAGTTCTGTATCTCCCTTTCTACTGGGCCGATTGACGAAATTAAAATTGCATTTTTCATGTCTCGAAAGCGCGACTTAGGATATGTATTAGATTTATATTAGCATTGTTCTAATATAGGTATTTCGACATAAAATCTGACTTTTTCTGAAATGACATGCCAATATTTTTCCATATTTGATTCTAAGACTCAAATTATGTCAAACTGTCAAGTTTTATAAAATTCGAACGAGTAGTTTTTTAAAAATTAGCTCTTAAAATTTTAGCTTCTCAATGCTAATTGAATTTGATATAAATTTGTTAATATCTCTTTTTTTATTAAACTTACTTGGTTCCTTCTCTCAGAAATCAAAACTTGTGCTTAGTTCAAATATAATTCGCTCATGTTGTATGATTTATTTTTAAAATTTATATTTTTAAATAAATTTTATAAATTTTTGGAAAAACAAATGTTAATTATAGTCTAAAAAATTTCTACCATCATTTTAAAGTAGACGCATTTCTAAGCGTACCTGCAAAAAATTTTAGTTTTTTATTCTAAATTTCCAAAGATATGAGTGAATTTACATATTTACGCGCTTTGAAATTTGGCATATTTCTTAAAAGCGATAATAATACAAATGTGGTTTACGCACTTCCTTAAAATTATTTGAAAGTATGAACGATGACTTTCCTGCCTCGTCTGAAATGAAAAAAAGAAAAGGAAAATAGGTTTCTATAAATTAAGAAGTTCGCCAAGTAAATTATTCTTGGCGCAAATTGGAAAAAAAATTCGCCAAGATATATTTTTTTAATTTTCTTGTAAATTTTGCACCAAATTTTACAAAATTTAATATTTAGGCGTAATTTGAGTCGTAGAATCGAAATATCGAAAAAAAAAACTGGCATGTCATTTCAGAAAAAGTCCGATTTTGTGTCAAAATACCTATGTTGAAATGATGCTATATATAAATCTAACACACATCGTAAGTCGCGCTTTCGAGACATGAAAAATTCAATTTGAATTTTGTCAATCGGCACAGTAGAACGGGAAATATAGAACTGTCCCTTTTTTTGCGCAGTCTACAAGAATTTTTATTTTAAGAAGACCCACAATTTTTTTAGTTTAAAGAATAACACCTCTTTTCAAAATCTTAACAAATATACATGACTAATTATCACCATCTTTAAACTTAACAGATAGCTTTCCTGTGTTCCAGCCTGTTTCCATTAGAAATTCCTGTACGGCGCATTTCTCACATAACTTGCATTCGACGCTTCTTCATAATACCTAAGCGAAACTCTAATCTTCTGCATCGCTAATGCAAGTAATGCGTTTTTAAAATACACGACTGAGCTGAAATAACAATCAGTCTGTAATGAATAGATTAAGGTTTAAGTTCACACCAGCTTTTAATTCAGATATAATTCGTCTACTGACCTGTAAATACACATCGATGATTGGAGCAATATTTGGAAGATCCCCAGTTTTATTTTCTTTTTGCTTTATGTCAGCAACGAACCCTGTGAAGATAATTTTCAAACCAGGCTTCTAAACTCCTTTGGGACCCCTCCCTGGAGGGGCCCCTTACGGAACCCGAATCTTGAAAGATGAGCCCTGGCAACTGCTTATACAGTTCGGGGCCCTCATCCATCCGGAATGCATTTTTATGGACAAATTTTTCCAACTTCTATCCAGTTTATCTCTTCCACTATAGATGCAGTAGATAAGAATACCAAACACAAGTTTTTATATTTATACTTCAACGCTCGCTGCGCTTTGGTTCGAAAGCGTGGTAAGTCATTCAGCATCGGCAAACAAGGGAAAGTACATTATTCTTTCAAATTTTTTATTATTGAATTCAACGAAATAAGTTCAAAGCTTATTATGTATATCGCAGGAATCTTAATGCTTTTGATTCCTAGAATGAAACTATTTCGAAAAAGAGAAAGAATAACTTAGCAGAGTTCAGATATTTTTGACTTACACCAAACTAGCGAAGATTAGAAATTTTGTATTTTGACTTTATTATACAGATATCTCTCTATTCCGTTCGTTCCTTCGCAAAAGAGAACTGTTGGAATTTTCAGGATATCGCTTTTTTGTGCACTTTGTTGCACTTTTTGCTTTTTATTTGCAGTAAACAAGACATGACAAGTTTGCAGAACACGTTGGAAAATCTTCTGTGAGTTCTTGGAATTTTCCGCTGCTTGCTGGCGTTTGTACTGCTTTTGCAGATTGCACAACGAGAATGCGTAATATAAATAGATTGATATGGAATTGGCATGTCAGATTATTTTTTTCTTTGGAAGAAATGGACAAAGGAATTTGTAAAAGATTGAATATGGAATTGTAAATATTGGCTCCGTCGGAAAGTGTTAACTTTCTGAAGCTTATTGAAAAGGAAAATATTTATATTAAATTTGTTACACATTACAAAATCTGAGAAATACGTTTTGGTAGCCGTGAACTGCAGTTTAAGAAAGTTTGATTTACTTATGCCTGTATAATACAGGATTAATGCGTAAAATAAATGAAGGTAATATGCACGTTTGGTAATACTTATTTCGGATTAGAAGTATAGATAAAGAATATTTTTACGAATTTTTGCACTTAGATAGGTAATTTTAGTACAATTATAAAGAAAATTTTTCTAAGATGAAAAACTAAGGAGAAGTTATCTCGGAAAAGTAGGGATACAGCAGCAAAAGCATTTAACATTGAGTATCTCGGTAATTTGGCAGATATCGCCAAGCTGGCAACGGTTTTGGTGACTTATTTTGTAGCCAACTTAGACGAGAAATCGCCAAAAGTTGCCTAACTTGTCGACCACTTGGCGACATTTTGTTCCGGTCCTTGTAGCACCCTAATAGGTAGTAGTAATGGGGGCGCAGCCCTCCGGCCCACCTGACTGGAATGCTCCAGTCGTATGGCTCAAATTAAGAGCTAGCACCCTAATAGGTATTGTAATTGAATAAATGTAATTGATTACTTTATTAGCTGCAACCGTAATTCGACGCTCATATTTCTTTCCAGTAATTTCGAGAAGCAGAATGTGCTAGAAATATCTCGGTGGCCTGTTGAAAACTGTATGAGGCCGAAGAGAGAGCGTTTACTCTCAGTTGCTTAGTCGTTGCTGTTGCTCGTTGCTAGTTCCGCATGAACCAAGATATACCCAAGTTAGCTTTCTCTTTAGATGCGTTATAGAGACATTAAGTTATTTCGAAGCAGGAGACATGAAGAATGAACAATGCCCTCGCCGCGACTCGAACCTCGGACCTCTCGAATATGCGCCGAGTGTACTGGCCATTACACCACGAAGGCATGCTAAGAAGGCGGGAGAAATTCCCTATACACTCCCCCTTTTAAAGGGGGACTGGGGATTAGGGGACCCTAGTCACCAAATCCTGGTGGTGGTGAATCATCATTTAGTTCGGGCGCCACTGTAGAGACTATTAGATTATTTCGAAGCAGGAGAGATGAACAATAAGCAGTGCCCTCACCGGGACTCGAACCATGGACCTCTCGAACACGTGTCGAGTGTGCTGACTGCTACACCACGCAGGCATGCTAAGAAGGCGGAAGGAATACCTTATAGCGCTTTGCATTGCGTTGTGTTTAACATTCTTGGCAGTTTGAAGCGTAACTACTGATTGTACTCTGAGATACTGTGAACACCTGTACAAAAATTTCTGTGGAAAATTCTAGAACTTTGAAGTGTCTCTTTTGTTTAAATAAATGTTATTAACCTATCATCGGACCTGTGTGCATTCAATCTGTAAGGTTTTAGTTAAACTAACAAAGTTTTATTTTAATTTATACTTTTCTATCTGTTCTCATTTCAACTTCCCGTTAGAAGAAGCGCGCGTTTCAGCTTTATGCTAATTTGAAGTGGAGCCAAGTTATATTTAGGCAAGAGGCCAAGTTATATTCAGTGTGAGAGAGCTTTTAGTCTCAGATCACTGTTACTCTATTCGACGTTCTCCTGACTAGCTAGCATTTAAATTCTAAGCCATAGCGCTTTTACGTTATCGCTTACTGAAGTAATTCCAAGTGCGTCAGTATCAGTTAAATCTTGCTACGCACCATTTAGTTTAGAGACCAACCTCGCGTTATAGCTCTGTGAACAACGACTAATTTGATTTCTAATTAGTTTTAGTTTAAATTTATTTGATTGTTCATTTTTAGACCCAAGTGCGGTCTCTACTTTCTGTATCCATCCCCAGTTGCGAAGTGGTTGTACATAATTGTGATTTAATAAAAGAGGATTTTAAATCCCTTTCAAGTGCAGTTCTTCTACCACTGAATCACAATATTCTACCACAGAACATAGCTGCATTCAGCTCCCTGTTCAAGATCAGGACTTTAAGCTGTCACGAAGATGTTTTCCAAGAATATGCATCGAACACTCAGTCCTGACAAATCTATTAAGAAACCCGTCAACACACAACTATACCTTTGGATATCAGAATTGACAAAGCTTTGTATGCATAATAAAAAGTGGAAAATTTCCCATTTGCTGTCTGTTTGACATTTAACATGAAGTATAGCATGACTAAATTTTCACTATACTCCTTAAAGGAGGTCCAAGCTAATGATTTCAAAAATTGCCTAAATATGGTGTCATAAATCTGGCATATCTTCAGATAGAAAGGACATCAGTTATATTAAAACATTAAAAAAATCATAAGCTGTAATTGAGATAATTGTGATAGTTAGTAAAAAAGAAAAAAAAATCTTCTTGCTCTGCTGACCTAAGAAAAGAATAATTCCAAAGCAGAGCAAGCAGAGAATTCAGAATATTTTTTAAGGCATAAAGCCATCTAATGAATATTATTATTACTAAAGCGTTTACATAATAACTTTTTTTAAACAAAAATTTCAATTGCACGCTTTTTTTCCTGTTGTTTTCCCAAACTCTGTAAAGCCAATGAAACGCCATTTTTTCATATTTATTGGCTTCCTGTATAACTTTATACTTACAAATGAAGGGATGGGATTTAGAAATATAAGAATTGGAAAGAAAGAGCAGTTTACAATTTTTTACTATTTAATTAAACATATGAAAAATATTTAAAATTTGATTTTCTGTCTACGTAGAAACATACTGATCTTTTAAAAATGATAATAATTCAGATGCCTTTTAATTTATGGGGCAGACAGAATTATAGAGATTTTAAGCTCATATTTATGGCTCTTCAAAAGTTTTTTTTTAATTCTAGCATCAATCAACAGAGAAATAAAATCTAAACTAATGCACGGAGTAACATTTAAAGATGGAAGGAGAAGTCGTAAATCAAAGAGAGTATAAATACGTGAAAAATACGTGACAAATAATCGCGCACTAAAAATGCAATATATAAACAAATAGAAGTTACATAAAAGTACAAAAAAAATCTATAAAGTCTCAGATTTTATAATTACGGCCCAAAGGGCGTTTGTTTAAAGTTTTGTGCGTTACCTTTATTTATGACCTATTTTGTTCTTTGCACTTAAATCACATAAAATTTCAATTCAACAGCAATATCACAAAATATTTAAAAACAGCAAAACTGCATATTTTTAGAATTTCGTATACACAGTGTCGTGCGCTGGGGATGAAAAATGTGTTTTTGTTTTCGTACAGTGTTGCCATTGTTCGCTTTGAAATCGTTGAGTTTGTTAATAAAAAATCTGTTAAAAGTTTTACAAAATTTGAAAAGAGATAATAAAACAAATTCAAAATTTGGACTTCCCATTGCCAATGTTCTGTTGGAGGACTACGTTATTCAAAATTGGATGGCTCTAGGTACCGTTGTTTTTTCACAGTGCGAGAAACATTCATGCATTCATGAAGATTCTTCGTTGTTTAGTTTCCTTAAATATAATACAAGGCGATAATAATATAGTGGCAACTGTTTGAAAAGTGAATCAACGCAGAAAATTAACGTTGCGAAGGCGTTTTTTTAACGTTTTATGTGTTACCCTTATTTATTAAATATCATATTGTTCTCACTTAAACCATAAAATTCAGTTCAGCAGCAATATCGGAAAATAATTTTAAAATGAGTGTATCGTTAGAATTTCCAATACGCAGTTCCGCGCGCTTTAGATAAAAAGTTCCATTTGTGTTGCCATTGTTCTCTTTTAAATCATTTAAGTTTGTTCATCAAAAACTAAATAAAGTTTTACAAAATATGAAACAGATAATAAAACAAATTCCAAATTCGGGCTTCCAGATACGCATATTTGGATGGAAGCGTACGTTATTCAAAACTGGATGGCTCTAGGTACCGTTGTTTTTTCACAGTGAGAGAAACATTCATGCATTCATGAAGATTCTTCACTGTCCAATTTATTTAAATGTAATACATGGCGATAATAATATGCATACATGAATTAAAATAATACCTTCAAGTTTTTGAAAGGTTTCTGTTATTTTGGGAAACCTCAATTAATTTTCTCTTTTTCGTGAACTCCAGTATTATTTTTTTGCATGCTTACAGACGACACTCCAAAACGAAATACAGAGATTTTAAAATATCCCAATTGCACTACAAACGTCAAATAACAAACTAATACATCAAGCAAATATATATTTTATAACTTTGGAAAAAAACTCCATGAAAGCAAATGAAGTTTTACCGTATGAAGCATCTTGCTTTTCAAATATGACGAAATGCATTTCTCTTGTCGAGTCAGCAGACAAACGAATTTCTTCATCAACTACATTTACAGCTAACTTTAAATTCATGTATTCTCGAATATAACGATCTACAGAATTTGGAATTGGAAGCGATGCATACGAGTGAAAGGGAAACGAAGAAAGTATTCGGTACTAATAATAAAATGAAGGAAAAAAATTTAACTAAGCATGAATAACATATTTTATTGATCTTCGAAGAAGGAAAGATAAAACATGCAAATAGCAACAACAGCTTGAAGTCTAAAGTTAGATGCATTAGAAGGATTGCTGTAACAGCATCTGCAACAAATTATATTATTGGGGACCATCCCTATCTTTAATGTGGGATTAGAACTGAATAATTGAAGCCAAAGAGTTTTTTTGTAAGGTTAGCCGATTATTTATTATTCATTTTATGCACCGACTCCTAGAATATTTACGAAGATAATTAGTTTTTTTTTGTGGGGGGGATACTTAAGTTCTGCAGCTACAGAAGAGCTTAGATCTGCTCTTTCTATGACTTTATGCAAAATAAAATTCCATAAAGGTTTATTGAGTTGTATTTAATCTTTAAAATTCGCAAGGCATATGCGTGTGTGTAATGATTTATATGTAGATAACTTCATGTTATAAAGATAACTTGAAACTGTTGTGGTAGGCGAATCATCGAAATGCAGACAAAAGTGAGGAGTTCAACACATAATTTATTCCTGACATTTTTTATACACATATCCAGTCACACATCATTAATTTCGTAGGACATATATTCTTGATTTGTACAACGCTATGGGTGCTGTAAGTGCCACAGAGTTTTATGTATCCGTATCTCATCTTTAAACAATGGATGAAGCAGCAATAGTTATGTGCATTCGAAGTGAGGATAGGGGAGAAAAGTTACTGTGTTTTCAGCAGCTGGGATATTGATAAACTTGAGGCCTTTGTTTCAGTTTTGAATAGTGATTGGCTAAGCTCTGCATCATTGCGGATCATTGCAGATGAAATAATGATGTAAATGGCGCAGCAGTACAGGTTCTTTGTAGTAATTTTCTTTCTTTTTTATATGTTGCATATATTTATTTATTATATATATATATATACGTGTGTGTAAAATGTCAAAAATTACGATGGCTTTGTTCTGCGCGAACAGGCAACCTGTAATTAACTTTCCGCAATTTCAAGATCTTCCATCTAGACCAGTACTTTCCAGAACTTTCTGGCCTGTTATGTAACCGCTACTATAAACAACTCTACGCGCCATTTTTCGTCAGATTGCTTTCTGCTATTCCGTGCTATACAAACACTTTGCTCTGTCTCTTCGTCTTTCCTTTGTTAAAAAATATCTGTGACGCCGATGTTCTAAATTTAGTAGTATTATTATTTAAATCATTACTGAATATCTGATCTTCGTCTAAAAAATGAGCTGTCGTTTTAATCAAATAAAGATGTGAAGTTTTTAAAGTGAAATTTATCTGTCTTCAGTTCTGCTTTCTTCCACTCGCAACGACAACATTTGGACTCTGATTGGCTAAGCTGCATCGTTTCCAATGCCCATCTACTGCAAATATTATATATATATATAATACTCATTATTCTTGACAAAATTAAGCGTCAAAACTTACATTCCTTTCGGAGGTAACTGTAATTCACATCAATTTATGTTAATTGGCCTTGTAGGTTGATTTCATTTACTGCTGAGTCCATTTAAGTTTCACAAAGCGCATGTTAAGTTAGCTTATTAAAACCATTCATAACCCCTCCATTTTTAGAAGTAACGTCATTTAAAAGGCATAATTCCTTAATATCCAAGGGTTACACAACTGAACAGAATATTCTTATAGAATGGAAAAAGAATGGATATAGAATGAAGAATGGATAATAGAATGGAAAAAGTTGCGGAAATCATTCAGAAAATATTTTTGCATTTAATTAAATTATTATCATTTATCAAAATCTTTTGTTATTCTATGCTTATCTACAGAAGGAATTTCAGAAAACAAAATGTCAATTTGAAGAACTTGCACGGACATTAGGTATTTTTGAAGCAGGAATAATGAAAAATCAGCAAGGCTTTCGCTGGGACTCAAACCACGGACCTCTGGAATACGCGTCCAGCTTGCTGACCACTACACCACGAAGGTATGCGAATAAGGCGGAAGAATTACCTTATATACTCCCACTTTTAAAGGGCGACTGAGGATTAGGGGACACACTCGCCAACTCCCGGTGGTGAAGAATCATCATCCACCACTTTTTTCACTGTAGATACATTAGGTTTTTTTATGAAGCAGGACATATGAAAAATGAGCAATGCTCTCGCCGGGACTCGAAGGGACCTCTCGTCGCGTCGAGCGTGCTGACAACTACACGACGAAGGCATACCAAGAAGGCGGGAGAAATTACCTTATAAACTTGCTATTGTTTTTGCTATTGCTCCATTTAGGGACTTGTCCTTAGTTTGCAAAATCGGTTGATAATATAGCGATATATGTTTTTCTAGGCACATACTGCCCAGCAAAAGATGGTACTGAGGAATGAGCTCGCTGCTTCTTTACCTTTAAGAACGATCTGAGATTCTTTTGATATCTGTGGGCACGGTGATGACATGCACCCACGAGAAGCTGCTTCACTATCCTCAGGGACTGCTGAGCATGGTTTTACATTTATTACCAATGAGGAGTATTACATCCGAATTCATTTATACATGATGCAAACTGTAAACGCCTGTGTTGAATCCCGAGGTTATACTACATTCGCGAATGGCTGAACTGGCATTCTGCTTTCCAAGTCTTTGAATGCAGTTTTTTATGTACATACGCAAGGAAAGACTTATACTGCACTATAAGGTATTTCTCCCGCCTTCTTGGCATGTCTTGGTGGTGTAATTGTCAGCACGCTCGGCGCGTATTCGAGAGGTCCGTGGTTCGAGTCCCGGGGACGTAATGGCAAATCGCACATTGAGTTGATCAATGGTAACGAATTTCGCTTACTGCGCATGCCCAATAGTGTACCGTTGGTGTGCCAGAAAATACTGGCGAATAGAAATAAACAACCCTACCCAAGCCTGTTCGTTATGTAAGCCTTAGCGACTTTTTACGATTGCAATACTATGAACACTGCATCCTTTAATATATATTCAACATATATATTAAACATATGTATCATCTTAATGAACTCTTTATGCGTTCCTTGTGGGGCGTCGAGAGTGTCGTACTAAACAGTTGCGGGATCCGGACAATACCCGATTAGTCTATGTAAGCCGCCCGGGTGTCCGGCCCCGCTTTCAACTGTCTCCTGTTTCGGAATAACCTAATGTTTCTACATTGGTGCTCGAACTCAAAACACTGGTAGATGGGAATTCTGCACCACCAGAATTTGGCATTCGGGTCCCCTAATCCCCAGTCGCCCTTTAAAAGGGAGTGTATATAAGGTATTTCTCCGGCCTTCCCAGCATGCCTTCGTGATGTAGTGGTCAGCATGTTCGATGCGTATCCGGGAGGCGTAATGGCAAACTGCACACTGAGTTGATCAATGTTAACGTATTTCGCTTACTGCGCATGCACAATAGTGTTGTACCATTGGCGGGCGAGAAAATACTGGCAAAAAAAAAAATAAACAACACTACAAAAGCGTGTTCGTCATGTAGACCTTAGCGACTCTTTACGATTGCAATATTATGGACACTTTTTTTGTGCTCATTGCACTTGCTTCTGTTTCATTTCATTTTGATTTATTTTGTGCATAAACATTAAATTTAATATCAGTTATTTGTAATAATTTCTTTGGCTTTCATTCAGTAATTTAAACTAGATATATTCCTTAAGTTGTTAAAGTATTTATGAATGGAACGCGTGGTAAATAATCGATCGCTTTTATTCCTCAGAAGTACAATCAATAAACATTCAGCTCAAGTACAATCAATAAACAACATCATGTAATGTTTTCTGTTTTGTAATCCTTCTTAAACGAAACTTTGGGGCGTTTACGATTGATATTTACACTTAAGTAATGAAGCAACGTACAGCCTAACGAGTTTTAAAACCCCAATCTGTTTATGTGCTGATAACAGAATATCAACCATGTACCATATTTATCTTCTTTTAGAATCACGCCAAAAACTAAAAAATTAAGTCGTAATTGCGCCAAATTCTCCTCTGGGCATGCGCAGTGCGCGTAATTCGTTTAACATTGTTCAACTGAATGTGCGATCTGCCATTTCGCGTCCCCCGGGGAGGACATTGCTCATTTTTAACTTCTTCTGCTTCGAGAAAACCTGATGCCTCTACGCCACGTGTAACAATATTGAGAGCGTTTTCCAAATTTCTATTCTTTGCTCTACAGTCACATTAGAGCCGACATTTCCCCATCATTTTTGTCAGATATATGACATATTATGTCCATTTGTCTACTCGGTGATGATACAGATGACGGTAAAACGAGCGGCATACCAAAGAGTCTTTCAAAAATCATAAGAAATTATACCAAAAGAAGAAATTGTATGAAAAATGTTTGAAAAAGAAATACCCCACAGTGAATGTATGGAAAGAAAAGACACGCACGAAGCGACCACTGAAGATACTCACCTTTTAAGAAAATTTTGAGTACGAAACTCGAAAAATGTAATTGCAAACTAAACAAACTTTGATGTGATTATTTCAGAAAAGGAAATATTCCAAGATTGGGGAAATTGATCGAAGCATAAACAGAAAATTACTGCAGTAAGAAAAGAAAGAGCATATAAAATTGTAGAGTCATTAGGTATTTTTTGAAGCAGGAGCTGTGAAAAATGAGCAATGCTTTCTCCAGGACTCGAACCATACACCTCTCGATTAAGCGCCGAGCGTGTTGACCACTACACCACGAAGGTATGCCAAGAAGGCGGGACAAATACCTTATATACTCTCCGTTTTAAAGGGCGAATGGGGATTAGGGGACCCAATCGCCAAATCCTATGGTGAAGAATCATCATTCACCACCTTTTAGTTCGGGCACCACTGTAGAGACATTAGGAAATTTTTGAAAGAAGAAGAGTTGTGAAAAATGAGCAATGCCCTCGCCAGGACTTACGCGCCGAGCGTGCTGAACGCTACACCACGTACGCTTGCCAAGAAGGCAGGAGAAATACATTATTAAGTGATAAAAGTGAAGAAACAACCTGCGTTAGACATAGATTTTTAAGATAGAAACTCTATCGATTTTGAGGGCAAAGAACTCCATTTTAAACGGCGAATGGGGATTAGGGGACCCAATCGCCAAATCCTATGGTGAAGAATCATCATTCACCACCTTTTAGTTCGGGCACCACTGTAGAGACATTAGGTAATTTTTGAAAGAAGAAGAGTTGTGAAAAATGAGCAATGCCCTTGCCGGGACTTACGCACCGAGCGTGCTGAACGCTACACCACGTAGGCATGCCAAGAAGGCAGGAGAAATACATTATTAAGTGATAAAAGTGAAGAAACAACCTGGTTAGACTGTCAGGACTGAGTGTTCGGTGCATATTCTTGGAAAACATCTTCGTGAACAGCTTAAAGTCCT
>KL813407.1:0-20742 GCA_000611955.2 Stegodyphus mimosarum | reverse complement strand
AATTATTCATATTTAAAACTTATCTGAATACTACAGTATTTAAAAGAAATGTTTTCCTGCTTGTAGTGAGATAATATTTTCCTTTCAAAGCTGTTACAAAAGTGGCACAGATCTTTGTTATTGAGTTCATGGTTATTTTTCAGGTCATGTGATTTAGATAGTGTTTGATTCTGTGTATGCTGAGGTAATTCCTTTAAATCATCTAGATTAAATCTGAAAGTAAAGAATCTTCTAAATTACCATGTTGTGTTTGGAAGCAGACTTTAGCAGTACCTAACACTCTGTTATGGCTTGCTTTGATGGGAAATCACTATAAAGAACTCTTCGTAAATATATGTGGGTGCTTAAATAAGAGGCTTTATGAATTACATGCTATTTAGAGGCTTTATGAATTGCATGCTACAGTTTTCAAATGAAACAACTGCTATGACTAATAATTTTGTCTAGTGATTTTCACCCCATTTACCATTGGAGATGTAAGGAAAACATAAATTTTATTATACTAGAAGGTTTGCTGTTTTTGATCAAGATCAACCAATGTCACAAAATCAATGCCCACTACTGCTTTGAGTAAAGTGATGCCACTGTCTCAAGCATCAGAAAGAGAAAGGTTTAACTTGGAAAGAACGTAATATTGTCTGCATAAAGAAACCTCCGGAAAACCTTTTCTGAGCTCCATCTCACTTTTTTTGAGAAGCGCTGTCTTTTTATATGTCTTCTGCTTACAAGATAATGTAATTGATATATAGATTCTCTTACGGTCCATCTTGCTTGTGGTTGCATTTAAGACTGTTTGATTGGAGTTCTAGTATAATTCAGGTGTTTCTCATATTATATGTTTATTGAGATTTCCAATTCTGATGAAATTTAAATTTGTGATCTAACCAGTAGCATTAATTTAATGTCTGATTTTCATGTCTTAGAGAATCCTAGGCAGCTTCAGTTATCCTGAATAACTGGGATCTTAGTCCATTTGCCTAGTTTTGTCTTTTTCTTGTAAATCAAATGTATATTTTGTTGCAAAGGAAATGAGAGAAATTTATTTACTTGTTTATATGTTTGAGATTCTTCACCCTAAAAGTAAACTGAGGAAAATTTTCAAATAGTTATGTCCCTACTTTTTCAAATTCTGTATACCTGCATATGAGTTGATTACCCGGCTTTTGAGAAAAATTTTTAAAAAAAGAATTTTGTCGGATGAGTGGCGCGGCGCCACCACCACCGATAAAATAGCATGTCAATGTACTTCATAAAATTACACTTTTCTCGTTCGTACTTTCTGAAAATGAAGCTTTCAGCTTGAATTTCACAGTGTATGTATACACTATATGATAAGCTATCATACACTGTATGTAAGACATTCTCTTTTGCTTTAGACAACACATTGCAGGAAGTGTGTGCCTCTGAAAAGAGCCGTTTTTTGTAGATTACACTAAATCAGACATTACAAAAAGCAGGAAAAGTAAAAACTAAATAGACAGACAGGCATTTGGTTTGGTTACAGTTACCGATTCGATAGAATTATAATAATCAAAGAGTACCTCACAGATATTGTACAGACTAAATCACTCTGTGATGCCAGATAAGGAAATGAGGGGGGTGTCTTTCCTAATAAACAGAAAATAAAATCGAAAGAAATTTAATAAAAAAACTAATAAATAGAATAAATAAAAATTTTATGTTTTTTCTGTATGAACAATATATTAATAATCAAGCTCGACGACATGTCATTGATCGGTGGTGGTCGTGGATCTCTCTCTTTTTTTAAGGTTCCACATATAAATGAACCCCCTACTTCAAAGTTTGATTTTTTTTCTTAAAACTGTCAGGACTGCAGTGTTCAGTGCATATTCTTGGCGAACATCTTCGTGAAAACTTGAAGTCCTGATCTTGATCAGGGAGCTGAATGCAGCTATGTTCTGTGGTAGAAAACTGTGGTTAAGTAGTAGAAGAACTGCACTTCAGAAGAATTTAAAATCCTCTTTTATTAAACCACAATTATATACAGTCACTTCCCAAATCGGGAGCGATACAGATAATAATGACCGCACTTACTGAACAATCAGATAATTTAAACTAAAGCTAATTAGAAATTAAGTAGTCGTTGCTCACAGAGCTATAAACGCGAGGTTGGCCTCTATGCTAAAGGGTGCGTAGCAAGATTTAAGTAATACTAACGCACTTAGATTTACTTCAATAAGTAATAGCGTAAAAGCACTAAGGCTTAGAATTTAAATACTAGCTGGTCAGGCGAACGTCGAACAGAGTAGCAGTGGTCTGAGACTAAAAGCTCTTCTCTCACACTGAAAGGTTCCTACCTTTCGTTTAAATACTCCTTGGCTCCACTTCAAATTAGCATATGGCTGAAACGTGCATTGCACTTATTCTAATGGGAAGTTGAAATAAGAACAGATAGAAAAAGGCAAATTAAAATAAAACTTTGTTAGTTTAAACTAAAACCTTACAAAACTGTCGTCTTATATGTGAGTTTATATGGTAGTTTCCCTTCGACCAAAAAATTCGGCTACCATTGAACCTTGAAAGTTAACAAAAATTCTGCCAAATATGCAGCAGTCATTCTTGCAGAATTCTCAGCTGCACTTCTATTTGCAACTCTTGCCATAAAACATTTGTAAGTCTCTCTGCATAATCCACCACATAAACACAACTGTGGCAGTATTTGACCCACTTTGTAAAACACACTCATGAATTTCTGCTATTTTGTCAGGCCTTCTGATTTTACTGGAAGCTTTGTTTAGAATTCTTGCAGGCAACTGTCCCAATCTATTATCGTTTTGTCAGCAATCTGTGCAAAAAACAAAATGTAGTCACAAATGGGTTTCTAGAGCTAAATTTTTTTCAAAATGTGAGTAAAAATACAGTAATAATACTATACTATGGAAAGGACTGGCACTCTGGATAACTGGAGAGCTGTCCGGCATTTTAGAAACTTTCCCCAGCCAAATTGCCAAATATCGGCAAATTATTGTGGCATTAAATCAGTTCACAAGTTGTTTTTTATGTTTGTGTCTATGGGTTCAGTGTTAAATTTTTGAATGGTCCTGAATGCAACTTTTTGCTTGAACTTCCATGTTAAAAGATTTTATTTCTAAATTAAAATTTTTATTATAGCGCCGCCCATGGACAAGGTTATTGATGACATCCCGAGGCCCTTTGACAAGGTCCCAAGTGAAACGTTAGGCCCCAGGACCAGGTCCTTTCAATCTGTTTCATGTAAGCTTAATTTCATTTATGCATTTTATTTTATACATTTTTTTTCTCATTATCGCTAAACTGTTACAATAAACAGTGAATAATTAGGTACATTTGTGATTATTTATTTATATTTGTATATCAAGTTATGCATGTAAAAAAATAAAAAGAAGTAAAACTGATCATAATGAAGGATATAATATCTCTGACCTTCACTTAAGCTTTGAGATATCTAGCCTAATGCATCATAAAGATTTTTAGTGGGGATTCAAGTTAGGTGAATTGGATGGCCACTTCCTATGAGCAGTACTTTTATGCTTGAGGTACTCATTCACAAATTTTGGTTTATGTGGACATTCATAATTATCTGTAGGAATAAATATTGGACAAACTGCTATAGCATGCAGTCTCGGAATGGGTTCAGTAATATCTCAGTGCCATGGAACTGATATACTGCACTTCACTGTGCAGATCACTGCAGTATATCTTAAAGAAATTACACCTGGCAGTACTTACATTGCTATTACAGGCATGGTGTCGAGTTCCATTCTGCTGTGTTTTTGGCAGTGGCACTAACAGGGACAAAATCTCATGGTACTGAGGAATACAGTTTGGTAGGTTGTTCAATATTACATTTAATGTTACTAACAGAGATTCTTTAAAGTCTTTAACATGAATTTGCAATATTTTTTAGAATTATTCCAAATTTCTCATAGTCTAAAGCGTTGGCTTTATTTTCTGTTTAACACTATATGTGAAGTAGAAGAAAATAATTCATTCATATCAGGTTCATTTTTGTTCTTTTACTGTTTTAAAAAGTATTAACTTATTTTTAATGACCAGCAAACAAATGCTTTTAGATGAATGGGAAAACATTTACAATGAGAAAATTATTTCTGTACACTCGGAAGTCTAAGAAGGTTTTTAAATTGGTGTACAAGTGTGAAGTGCTGTAATATGTTAAGACATAGTATATGAAGTCAAGAAATAATGTTAGGGCCTTGTGACCATAATTTGATTTTGTTGCAAAAAAGTTTATTGGTTATAGGTTATTTTTGTTTTACTGACAGCCTGTCAGGTATATATGGTCTGATATTATTCCACCACAAAGACTTCCCAGAAGGTAGCAGATACTGCTTGAATTTCAGGGGAATTGCTGATGTCTTCAAATTTTGCAATTTTTTATCCATAATTTGTTCATCTGAAATTTTATTATAGTCAATCAAAGAAATTTTTTCAATTTTAGATAAACCATCTGCAATGATCTTGTCCTTACCTTTTATATGCTGTTTATCAGATGAAAACTGAGAGATGTATTGTAAATGTCTGAGTTGACAAGGTTGCTTTTTCTGGCTTTTGTTTTAAATGCAAAGATTATGCGTCTATGTTCTGTGAATATTTTAAATGTTCTTCCTTCCAGTAAAAATTTGAAGTGTTTGATTGAGAGGTAAAATTCCTAGTAATTCTCTATCGTAAGTATTGTAAGGTTTTGTGCTTTGTGTAGATTTTTGGAATAAAATGCAGTAGGTTTCCATCCTTTGTCTTTAAATTGTTGAAGTACCGCTCGAGTCGCAGAGTCTGAAGCTTCTGTATATAATCGGAGGTAGTTCAGAAATGTTTGGTGTGTTGTATTGACTAAATCATTTTCGCATCGCTGAAATTGTTCCTTAGCTTCATCTGTCCACTGAATTTTCCATTAATCTTTTTTCTGGGCTCCTGTAAGATATTTGTGTAGGAGAGATTGGTTTTTTGATGCATTTTTTAAATATCGTAAAAAAAAAAAAAACAAAGGCTTCTAATGAGAATGCTGCAATTCATAAAATTGCATTCACACAGAATTCATGCAGTAGGCTTACGTTTGTTTTTAAATATTTATATTTACAAAATTTGTTTGCAAAGTAACCCTACAAAACATAAAAGAAAAAAATGGTTTTTTTTTTTAACTCATATGATGGCTGCTTATCTCTTTCAAAGCTTGCTTGTTGTTATAAATAAAAAAATATTTCTTAAAATTTACTCATTTATTCAAAATACAGTAATACCTCCCAAGAGGAACATCCGGCAGACTACACATTTTGCCCCTTAAATAGAGGTGCCCCATCACTGGTGTCACTGGTGATTCATCAATTTTTAAATATTCTTGTGGTTGAGCACTGCCACTGATTTTGACAAATTCAAAACAATTCATTTTGATTGATAGTATTTTTGCTGAGGGCGTTCAGAAGTGGAATTTCAAAGTGTATGCCTGCTTTCTTAAAACAGTGCTGAGCACAATTTTGAGATGCAGATTTTTAGAAGCCTTTGTTGCCTACTGAATGGCATTGACACATTTTGGGAGCTGATTGCCATTCTCTGCAAGCCATAAACATGCCATAAAAAAGTTTTCTGTAATGAGAACCTTTTATTTCCAATTGTACCTATTAATTATCTAATGTTGCATTGCGGGGACACTAATTTCACCAATTTGAAATGTCTGGCTAATTATTAAGAAATAGCAGAATCTTCATACTTTTTCTCAACATCATTGCATTAAGTGCAATGGAGCATTCTGACATTATGCTTTTCATTCCCCATGACTTTTTATGATGATGCCAGTGGACTGTCAAAGCTTTTGGACTGATGTGTTTGAAGCTTCTCGTTTTTTCCAGTTGCAAGTGGTTCCTCAAACTCTCTTAAGTAACACAGTGAAATGTTCCTTGGAGCTTTTACCACCAGAGCACTTTCCTCCTTTGAAGTATAGAGTTTTATTAGGTAAAATTCAATGAAATAATCCAATTTCATATGCATTATGGATGTTTTTAGTCTTACATCATTCAAATTTCATTTAGCTTTTTTATCCAGTTTGTTACATGTTGCATATCTACTCATTTTTCTTCACCACAAATAGTCTTAAAACTAATGTTATGTCTTTTAATTTTCTGCTACATGAATAACATCAACTTTTTGTTTAGTCTTCCCCTCTTTGAAGCCAGGCTAGATGAGTTGCACAAAACAATTCTCAAGTGCAGAACTACATTTCTTTTGCTCCCCAGTTTAAGCAAGAACTAAGAATTATGAAAATTTTCATTCTATCTTCATTGTAAGATCTCTGTACCTTGGCATGTAGTCTAGTCCAGTCATCTCACTCCCTTCTGGCTGAACGACAACTTTCTTTTTCCCTGCTGGAAAGTAGTTTTTAAAACAGAGTGATAATTTTTTTTTATTTTAATGTGTCTTTGTCACAAAATTCTTTCACTTAGCAAAATTTGCCTTTGAAACCTCAAAAGATTATTAACAAAGAGTATTTCTATGTCAACATGTATTTCTATGTCTCTGTAACAAAGAGTATTTCAAGAGTATTTCTTCACAAATTCAATTTTCAGGTCAGTTTCTCCCCTATCAATAAAATTCATGGTTCGACTCTAAAAGATTCTGTTTCTAACTTTAATTCTTGGGGAATTTATAGTATATCATGTCAGTGTGGCTTGAGATATATTGGCCAAACAAAAAGAGCGTTAAAGTTTCATATCAAGGAACATGAATCTTACGTCCAAAAGGGCGAAATTAACAAGTCTTCAATAGCGTATCATAGTTGGAAATTTAATCATAATTTTGACTTTGGATCTGCAAAAATTATCCAAAAAGCTTCTTCCGTTGGTGAATTGGATTTTCTTGAGGCTCTTCATATTCACAAAGATTTAGCATGTTTATTGAACGATTTTAAGTCTAATCCAGTCCTTCCTAGCGCTTTTAAAATTCTATTAACATAATTCTTGATCATTATTTTTGCGGATAGATGGCGTTGCCTCCTCGTGTGTGGTTCTACCCGAGGGTATAAAAAGCCGTTACTGAGGTTTCTTTCCCTTTCTAGATATTTTGTTCTCCTGATGAGGAGGGACCTGTAGCTGCCCTCGAAATCGATTGAGTGTTTTTAGTAAATGTACGCCAAATACAAGGTTGTTTCAACGAATTTGATATATCTTAATACCATATTTTTGGTGTTTGTTTGGAGTATATTGTGTAAAAATGAGCCATAGTATCATCGATTTATCTAAACTATTCTCTTGTCCTAGGTAGTCTATTTCAGCCAGCTGTATTTTGAACAAATTCACCATACTTCTGATTTTGTATAGTCAACCCTTTGGGGCTTCTGCATTTCACTCTGGAATTGTTATTAGAATACACTTAAAAGGTGTACCTGTTTTCTTGCATTTTTGAATGGGGTTTATTCTTATAGTTCCTATATGTAAAATTAATTCCACAAACATCAACATTTCATCTTTTGTAGATTTCTTCCAAGCATTAATTCTAGAATGTTTCTTTGTGTTAAGCAACAAAGTAAGACTGTAGGTCTAGCATAGTCATTCGTTTGAACAATTGCTTCATCCAAAATATTTTCGTCAAGTAAATGACAAAATAATCATATCTATTTTCACCCTAAATAGTTTGCAGCAAACACTCTGATTTTGTGAAAGGGCATTGTTCCATTAATTGTATTTCCTACAACAAGCTGAAGAATCAAGCTGATGACATGTCACCTCTTGCCCATCTTGCAAATCTTTCTCTTCAGAATCCAAAATATCATGGGTATCTTGGGGAGAAATGGAATCTTCATCACTGTCATAACTAACATTGCTCAGGTACCCATACAAAAGTTCAGCCGACAAATTTGCTATTTCATCAGAACTAAACTCATCTTAAAGATTATTTTCTCTTCCTAACTAATAAACTTATAAATTTGAAACCAAATGCCTTTAGAATTAGCTTTCAACCTTAAATCCACACAAATACTAGCAGACATACTTAACATAGAATGCCAACTGAAGTAGAGACTAAATGTTTAGGTGCTGCTGGTTCTGAGCAAATGCATGACTGGGAAATGCGAATTACACAACACCCCCATGCTGCTGTATGATTTGGTTTTTACTATTGATGTCACATGCCATGCTGGCAGGAGATCAGCAGCGAAAGTGTTAAATAGTGATATACCTAATGGGAGGTATAATGTAATTGCAATCATTGAAAGTTCTGGCCACTGGAGGATGCATTTTCATTTGAGAAAAATGTACAAATAAAAGACTAATGAATGACATATATTTTAGCTAAAACTTTTCTTATACTTTAGCATTAATTAATGACATATATTTTAGCTAAACTTAAACTTTTCTTATAGTTTAGCATGACTATCAATTTCATCTCCATTCCCATTCAAAATTAGTTTTTAAGAATTGTTTCCTTGTTCTGTTTTACATCTCATTTTGCTTGTTGGTTAAGGTTTAAGTATGTAGAATATGGAGAAATTTTGGTAACTTAGTATAGATCTATTATAAATGAATACGTAGAAATGTTTGTTTTGGATTTTTGTCCTGGAGGGATTTTTATTCTAGTTTTTGTGCAGATGTTTTCAGGTCTTTGTTCAGGAACTTTTCATATTTTCATATTGATTAATCCATAGTGTGTCTTATGAAATATTTTGAATTTAAAGGCAGCAACAGATACAAAAACTATTATGTGTCCTGCTTTTCAGTAACAAGAGGCAACAGACTTCTCTGATGCAATTATTTGTTGGGCTTTTGCTGCGTATGTTGAACCTAAATGTATTAAATATTGAAAAATTTGGGAATATTGCATAATGCAAATCTTGTTAATATTTGTTTGAATTTGTTTTGCTACTGCCTGATATAGATTCTGATTCAGTACAAAGTCTGACTAAGCCATTCTCGATTCTCACTTCTGGACTTCAGACATTCTTGATTTGGTATTTTCTTGGATAGTAGATCATCAGTATATATATATAGTAAGATGGCACGTAGAAATTATAAAGTAATAGTGATTTATGAAATAAGGAAGCTTTCATGCCTTAAAGGGAATCGAAATTTACACACGCAAAAAATAAAACGAACAAACATTCCTTTCAATGTAGGTTGTTTAAGTGACTTCGTTTTTTGTGCTAATACTTTCTTTTTCATTCTTTAGATAGACTAGACATAATTTCTTATTCTGTTACATCATTCAAGGTCCTGTAATTGCTGTTTCAAGAATTCCCACTAAATTGTCAGTTGAAATTTTTTCATTCTCAATGAATTCTGTGGCAATTACTTCACTATTGGTAGTGATATTTTTTGGATTTAGAACTGTATTACAGATTTTGTTATCTATTAGTTGATTGACGATTTGGATACTGTTATTGCAATGAAAAACTTATGTTACGTTCATTTATTACTTCTTCCTAATTGGAAAATTTTGTTTTTTGTTCGTGATATCTGAATACTTTCAAATTTGTGATTGTTGTCATAAAGCATCCACTTTACACTATTGGCAATGTATCACGAGATTGGTAATTAAAGACGTATTGTTCTGTTAAGTTTTGTCTTGCTTCTACTGCACCCTGACGAAGTTAAGCTGGAATTATATTTAGTTAGTTATTATACTTACATCTGTTTTTTGCACATGGTTTTTGGTAGTCCCGAACAAATAAATTTCCATGTATACTCAAGGGTTATCCAGGTCAGGCATTAGATATTTTGCAACCTGGTTCAGTCTCTGTGGGTAAATTTAACTGTTACGAAAAGTGTGTGTAGAACATGAGTATCTGTAGGCAATTAAATGGAGTCTGACTTTTTTTTTTTTTGAGGGTGTGTTGATGAATGAAGAACACTCTTTTTGAACTTATTTAGAAAAACATGAGGCAAAGTCCTGTAGATGTCTCAGATTATTATAAGGCCTTGTTCTTAGGGCTCTCACAAAATCGACGGAAGGTTTGTGGATCTTTGGTCACAGCATGGAACTAGACATTTGTGATTTAATTCATGAGATTGAAATTTTGGTGATACGTAACATGGTTTAGCAGAGAAATGAATATGATGGAAAATAATGTCATTGAGGTTCTGGTGATGAAATTCCTGAAAGCTAGCTTGAAAAGTAGGAATTTCCTAGCGATGAAAGTGTGAATGGAGCTTGGATATCTGAAGGAATTGAAAGAATGACTTTTCTTCTTCTTCTCTAAGTTTTGAAGAGAAACATAAGGCAGGTTTCTATAATTGTCTGATGTTGATGGAGGACATGCAATTGTCTTCACATTCAATCACAGAGTGATAATTAAGGGCTCTTATTACTAGGACTCATCATGCCAATTCAATTGAACATTTGTAGAGCTCTATTAAAAGATCTCTGCATAGAACTGGCCTTGTGTGATTTGATTTCTTTTGAGACCAAAATGTTTGAGAAATATGTTACAGATTTGAGAAATTTTAGCAGAGACATGTAAACAGAAATGTGTGTCAGTGAAAATATGCTATTAGCAGATGGTGTGATTATTGAAATTGGTGAAAACAAGCTCGAAAAGCAGAAATTTCAGCGTGATAAAGAGTGAATGGAGCCTGGGTATTTGGAGACAATGAAAGAGCATGTGACTTTCGTTTTCCGTCTTATCTTATGAAATTATGAAGAAGAACATAAAGCAGGGTCTAAAATCGTCTGACATTATTGGAAGGCAAGTAATTGTCTTTCAGTAAGGCACAGTATGATATTTAAGGACCCTATTTCTAGGACTCTCCAAAGGAGCTTTGTCCCTGATGGACTCTCGTTTTCGTTTTGCGATTTTGCGTCGAATCTCTCTGAATGTCCGTTTCACTTTTCATATTGTTGCCACCCAATATTATCGCCCTGCAATGTATTTGAAGAATTTAAATAATGAAGAATCGTTGCATGTATGTGTTCTCGCGTTGTGATAAAACAGCGATACCTAGAGCCATCCAATTTTGAATGACGTAATCCTACTGCGAATAGAGGCATCTGGAAGCCAAATTTTGAAATTTGGAATTTGTTTTATTATCGATTTCCTATTTTATGAAACTTTAACGAATTTTTGATGAATAAAATCGAGGATTTCAAAGCGAGGAATGGCAACGTTATTCTGAAAAAAACATTTTTTATCTCCAACGCGTGTGAGACTGTGTATCGGAAATTCTAAAGGTGTGCTCATTTTAAAAGTATTTTGCGATATTGCTCTTGGAACTGAGTTTTATGGTTTAAGTGCGAAGAACATGATATTTAATAAATAAAGGTAATATAGAAAATGTTAAAAAAACGCCTCTTTGGACGTAATTTAAAATCTGAAGCCTTTCAGATTTTCTTTTTATGATTTTTATGCTGACACAATTAATCATCTTAGTAAAAAATGCAAGACATGAGGCATGGAAATTTATTTTTGCTAAAATTCTTGAGGCATGTGATTGAGCTTAAGCGCGCACAAACCTGTGCGAGGAGCAAAGGGCTATGTAGGATCAGAGAGTAGGGAACACAGTCATCATGTGTTAGTGCACGAAGATACAAGAAATGCATAAAAGGACAATCCTTTTGATGACCCACTAGACATTTGTGGGTTGCTGAAGATGTTCAAGAGTGTGACCGTTGGTCTGACATCATCGGCGCTTAGAATCGTGTCCGTTTTGGAGAATTTCTGGCACTTGTCGGACTTCCGAAGCAGCCAGAGAGGCAATGTTTCAAACCCTGCATTTAATGCGATTCCAATTTGTTTCTGGGCAACTTATTCATCCGAGAAATTTATACAAGCTTAGCTGATTACCCTGTAGACAGGCTTCGAGTATTTATTTCTGTCCTATTTTTCGAGTATTTATTCTGTAAGTAGTGATGAAGAAATGAATATTTTCATTGGAAAAGGGAAGATCTGGAAACGAGAGAATCGTTTGGGGGCTAAAGCTAAGCCCCTCCCACCGCAAGAGTATGGCCGATCGGAAATCAATGCTTGGGGCTGCCGCATGCACAACCTCACGCACGCCACCCATACCAGAGTGTCCCTTTTTAAAAGGCGCACCTTCCAACACGAACACACGAAACTGGCCCAGTTGCTTCCACACTGGGCAATTATGCCTCGCCTGCAAGCTGTTACTTTTTTGGGTGCATTTTTATAGGGTACATCAGTCATTCGCGGAGGGGAAAAATTGTTAACTAGGAAAAATGGTACACAGAAGGAAATTGAGTATTTTTGTGTTCTTTTCTAGACAAATGCCTCTCCTGCATGACTTCGTGCAACATCTGTGAGCTTGCACATTATTTGTAATTTCAAGAATTTGGTAACCAAGTGGTCAAATTTATGGCTTTCTGTTTAACCGGTGCTAATTGTCACTGGCGTCATTTCCAGCTAAATGTTAGATGATAATCGTCTAACATCTTGTGTTTGAGCGTTCGAATAGCTTCTTGGCTTTAGCTGAGGTAGACAGTACCTTTTGAATTAAATAAGAGTGAATGATGGCAAGTTAGGTTATTAATAATTTTTGAGGTAATCCGTCTGCTTCTAACAGATCTGTCCGTGTATATAAACTTTCAGTGATGAGGAGTTCATATGTGAAGAAAAAGGTTTTGCTGGCATGTCTTCTTTGAAGATGAATTGTTGAACAGAATCTGACTATTGTTTAAAATAAATATCTTGCATTAGTTGATGTATTTCCCTCATTTTAGTTCGCAGAGTAGCGATCATTTGATGGATTTCATTTGACAATTTATAAGTGAACCACTAATGCTTTTTTCCCAAAAATACATTTTTTTGTTTTGAAGGTATAAAATAATTTCTGTATTGATGTGCGTAGAGATGGATTCCAAGAAATTATATTATGAATGCACTCTAAACATTGGTTAATTTGTTTATTTTCACACACTTAATAGATACAAAATTTTTTACTTCCCAGAAGTATGAATTGTGAAATTTGACAATAATGGTGATAACTTCAATAATAATTCTGAAAATATATAATTTAATTATTTTTTATTTTCACTTGCATTGGATATTTGTACATGTATTTAGCTATTCATTCATGTTTAATTTTTACAAATGTGTTAATCTTCTGAAGCACCCTTTATTTTTCTTTAAAAAAATAAAAATTACTGTAACATTTTGTATTTTCCTTAAATATAAGCTACGTAAAGATACCTGGTTAATTAAACATTAAAATTTATTTCCTACTTTTAGTAACTTTTCTTAAAAGTTTTATAACTCTTTTGTTTAAAATTTTGTTGATTCAATTCTAATGCTTGTCCTTACAGTGGAAGGAAAATGGCAATGTGGTTTTATTGCATAGAAGAGGATGTGGATCAACAACAGGAAGAAGAAGTGCAGTGAAAAGTGGTGCTTTCCAGGGTATTTATTGAAAGCGTTTCCCTATCACAAATGGACACACAATCATTCCTCCCTATCACAATCATTCCTCCCTAGTTAATTTCATAACAATTTTTCCTATAAAATTTTATTTCATCTTATATTTTTTCTTATTAAATTTTACTTAAATTTATGTAAATAGGAATTAAATTTGATAATTAATCTTATGTCAGTTATCTGTTTGGATGCCTGCCAACTGTGAAAACTGACAACCGGCTCAACAATAATTCTCGAAATATAAAATTTAATTTTTCTATTTTTACTTACACTGTATATTTGTACATACATTGAGCTACATATGCATTTTTAATATTAAAAATATTGTAATCTTTTTAGCAGACATCAAAGATTATTAACACCAGATAAAGGTCTGGTGCATCTATGAAAAGTAGAAAGGAAATAAATTTTGTAAAAGAATCAAAGCTGAAGAAATCAGAACTGATTTTTAAGAGCTGTGATCATAAATATTATTGACTAACATTATACAAGTTGTTTCCGAACTGTGTGGCAATTTCAGTAACAAATCATTCAGAGATATTTGTGTACAGAAACGTTGTTGACAATCTAACACATAGTTCTCCATCATTTGATGGATTTAATTTGAAATGCCATTTTCTTCTTCTTACACGTCTTCTCAATTTATGAGTGAACAATTAATGATTACAACGAACTCTTTTCAGGTTAATCATGAACTAATAATAATGCTTAATATAAAATTAAACATGAATAAAAGTAAAAAGTTTTCACTGATGGCAGTTAAATTGGTAAAACTCAGCACCCAGTTTTACTGTTGTAAGCAGCATAGGCCCTCATGTGTGCTTCACATCAAAGTTAGAAATACTTGGATTAGAAGGGGCCTGTGGGAAAGGTTTTTGTACTCTCCAATGGGAATAGACTGGAATCTACATCACATGCAAGATTATTATGCTGAAAAATTAGTGGAAGTTTCTACAAAATCTAGACTGAGAGTAAAATTAATACAAACAATAATTCTGGCTTTTGAATTTTTTCATGTATACCCTACAAAAGACATATTACTGAGGACTTTCTATTCTTCCATCTGTTCCATATGCTGGTTATGCTCATTCATATATCCTGAATTTTAAAGATCTTTAGGTTTGTCCTGTATATGGTTATAGGCTCCAGGTTCAAAGATCTTTTTAAATAACTAAGGCAGATGTCTTTCTTTTACATGTTCCCCTCCCAAAAGATAAGAGGTCACAAGTCATGAACTTTAAAATGGTGTGTAATTATAAGAAAAAAGATTTCCAATAAAAATGCTGTATTTCATTGTGCATAAAATTGCATTCACAAGAAATTCATGCAGTAGCTTACATTTGTTTTTAAATATTTATATTTACAAAATTTGTTTGCAAAGTAACCCTACAAAACATTAAAGAAATAAATGATTTATTTTTTTACTCATATGATGGTTGCTTATCTCTTTCAAAGCTTGCTTGTTGTTATAAATAAAAAAATATTTCTTAAAATTTACTCATTTATTCAAAATACAGTAATACCTCCCAAGAGGAACACCCGACAGACTACACATTTTGCCCCTTAAATAGAGGTGCCCCATCACTGGTGTCTTCAGTGTACAGATATTCATCAGTTTCTAAATATTCTTGTGATTGAGCGCTGCCACTGATTTTGACAAATTCAAAAGAATTCATTTTGATTGATAGTATTTTTGCTGAGGGCATTCAGAAGTGGAATTTCAAAGTGTGTGCCTGCTTTCTTAAAACAGTGCTGAGCACAATTTTGAGATGCAGATTTTTAGAAACCTTTGTTACCTACTGAATGGCATTGACACATTTTGGGAGCTGATTGCTATTCTCTGCAAGCAGCTTGAGGAAAAACATGCCATAACAACAGTTTTCTGTAATGAGAACCTTGAAGTTTCTAATTGTACCTATTAATTATCTAATGTTGCATTGGGGGGACACTAATTTCACCAATTTGAAATGCCTGGCTAATTATTAAGAAATAGCAGAATCTTCATACTTTTTCTCAACATTGTTGCATTAAGTGCAATGGACCATTCTGACATTATGCTTTTTATCCCCCTTTTTTTTCATATCAAGATTACATTTTGCAAGTTAATAACTATTATAATAATTGTTTTATACTATACTCAACACCTAGCATTCCTTCCAGTGAATTAAACACTACTTTTTCTGCATGTCCTTTCACTTCAGAACTCTTCATCATGCTGGTATAAAACTATAAATTAGGTTTCAAGGTCATATATAACTTGATACCATATTTTTGGTGTTCGTTTGGAATGTATTGTTTAAAAAGGAGCCATCCATGCCATAATATCAGCAATTTATCTAAAGTGTTCTCTTGTCCTAGGTAGTCTATTTCAGCCAACTGTGTTTTGAGCAAAGTCACCATACTTCTGATCTTGTATAGTCAACCCTTTGGGGCTTCTGCATTTTGCTCTGTAATTGTTAAACTGCAATGCCCCAGCAGTAAAAGAAAACGATTCCTGCTCATCTTATATGAGAATACACTCAAGCCAAAAGGTGTATCTGTTTTCCAGTAATTTTGAATACGGTTTATTCTTATAGTTCCTGTATGTAAAATTAAGTCCACAAATATCAACATTTTATCTTTTGTGGATTTCTTCCAAGCATTAATTCTAGAATGTTTCTTTGTGTTACAGTAATGTGCTTTACTAGCATAGACATTTGTTTGAACAGTTGCTTCATCCAAAATATTTTTGTTAAGTAAATGGCAAAATAATCGTTTCTGTTTCCACCCTAAACAGTTTGAAGCAAACACTCTGATTTTGTGAAAAGATATTGTTCCATTGTTGGGGGAAGGATTTTCCCAGATTGTATTCCTACAACAAGCTGAAGAATCAAGCTGATGACATGTCGCCTGTTGCAACTCTTCATCTTCCTCTTCAGAATCCAAAATATCATGGTTATCTTGGAGAGAAATGTAATCTTTATCACTGTCATAGCTAACATCCCTCAGGTACTCATACAAAAGTTCAGCCAACAAATTTGCTATTTCATCAGAACCGAACTCAGATTAAAGATTCTTTTCTCTTCCTAACTGCTAAACCTATAAATTTGAAACCAAACGTTTTTACAATTAGCTTCTAACCGTTAATCCATTAAATGTTTAGGTGCAGCTGGTTTTGAGCAAATGTATGATGGGTTATTGAGACATCACTCAACACCCCATGCTGCTGAATAATTTGCTTTTTACCATTGATGTTACATCCCATGCTGGCAGGAGATCAACAGTGAAAGTGTTAAATAGAGATATATGCCCTATGGGAGGTATAATGTAATTGCAATCATTTTCTGGGCACTGGAGGATGCATTTTCATTTGAGAAAAATGTACAGATAAAAGACTAATTAATGACATATATTTTATCTAAAGTTACACTTTTCTTAGGCGTGCTATTTTCTGATGCTATTATTTGTTGGGCTTTTGCTGCATATGTTGGACCTAAATGTATTAAATATTGAGAAATTTGGAAATGTTACATAATGCAAATTTTGTTAATATTTGTTTGAATTTGTTTTGCTACTGCCTGATACAGATTCTGATTCAGTACAAAGTCTGATTCAGCCATTCTCGATTCTCACCTCTGGACTTCAGCCATTCTTGATTTGGGATTTTCCCGATAGTAGATCATCAGTTTGTGTATAGTAAGATGGCATGTAGAAATTATAAAATTAAAGTAATAAATTAATCATTTAGGATAATGAAGCTTCATGACCTAAACAGAATCGAAATTTACACACACAAAAAATAAACGAACAAACATTCCTTTCAATGTAGGTTGTTTAAGTGACTTCATTTTTTCGTGCTAATACTTTCTTTTTCATTCTTTAGATAGACTTAATTTCTTATTCTGTTACTTCATTCAAGGTCCTGTAATTGCTGTTTCAAGAATTCCCACTAAATTGTCAGTTGAAATTTTTTCATTTTCGATGAATTTTCTGTCAATTTCTTCACTATCCGTAGCGATATTTTTTGGATTTAGAGCTATATTACAGATTTTGTTATCTATTAGTTGATTGACGATTTGGATACTGTTATTGCAATGAAAAACTTATGTTAAGTTCATTTATTACTTCTTCCTAATTGGAAAATTTTGTTTTTTGTTCGTGATATCTGAATACTTTCAAATTTGTTATTGTTGTCATAAAGCATCCTTTTTACACTATTGGCAATGTATCACAAGTTTGGTAATTAAAGACATACTGTTCTGTTAAATTTTGTCTTGCTTCTACTGCACCCTGACGAACTTAAGCTGGCATTATATTTTATTATTATACTTACATCTGTTTTTGCACATGGTTTGTGGTAGTCCCGAACAAATAAATTTCCATGTATACTCAAGGATTATCCAGGGCAGGCATTAGATGTTTTGCAACCTGGTTCAGTCTCTGTAGGTCCTAAATTCTGCCTAGAGAATCAAATTATTGACCATATTGAATTATGCCAATAAATGATTGTTTCTGCAATACGGAGGCATTTTTATTCAGTGCTGAAGTAAAAATTAAAAATTGTAATTAAAAATTGGGACATGCCTCTCCAAACGAAAAGCTGCTGCTGATTTTGTGGTCTAGATTTCACACTTTGGATGTTTATTAGTATCTTTAGCCGTTAGAAATTAATTTGTGAGTTCAAAAGTTAGACTATTATTGCAGGTTTGCTTTTGTAAAGAATTAGTTTAATGTTATGCAGTTTATAATGGCTTTGTGATGAAATGATCCCTACCATCTTTCTTTCAGTTTCGCTATTTTTACACATATACACATTTTTAGTTTCGCTGTTTTTACACATATACATTTGCACATTACATAATTTCAACTAGAATTGTTTTTAGGATAAGGGAGGTATTTATTTCAATTTCCTGAAATCTGCATAAAAATTCAGCAAGAATTCATTCAGAAATGTTGATGCTAGTGACTATGATCCATCTTTTCCCAGATTGTATTCCTACAACAAGCTGAAGAATCAAGCTGATGACATGTCGCCTGTTGCAACTCTTCATCTTCCTCTTCAGAATCCAAAATATCATGGTTATCTTGGAGAGAAATGTAATCTTTATCACTGTCATAGCTAACATCCCTCAGGTACTCATACAAAAGTTCAGCCAACAAATTTGCTATTTCATCAGAACCGAACTCAGATTAAAGATTCTTTTCTCTTCCTAACTGCTAAACCTATAAATTTGAAACCAAACGTTTTTACAATTAGCTTCTAACCGTTAATCCATTAAATGTTTAGGTGCAGCTGGTTTTGAGCAAATGTATGATGGGTTATTGAGACATCACTCAACACCCCATGCTGCTGAATAATTTGCTTTTTACCATTGATGTTACATCCCATGCTGGCAGGAGATCAACAGTGAAAGTGTTAAATAGAGATATATGCCCTATGGGAGGTATAATGTAATTGCAATCATTTTCTGGGCACTGGAGGATGCATTTTCATTTGAGAAAAATGTACAGATAAAAGACTAATTAATGACATATATTTTATCTAAAGTTACACTTTTCTTAGGCGTGCTATTTTCTGATGCTATTATTTGTTGGGCTTTTGCTGCATATGTTGGACCTAAATGTATTAAATATTGAGAAATTTGGAAATGTTACATAATGCAAATTTTGTTAATATTTGTTTGAATTTGTTTTGCTACTGCCTGATACAGATTCTGATTCAGTACAAAGTCTGATTCAGCCATTCTCGATTCTCACCTCTGGACTTCAGCCATTCTTGATTTGGGATTTTCCCGATAGTAGATCATCAGTTTGTGTATAGTAAGATGGCATGTAGAAATTATAAAATTAAAGTAATAAATTAATCATTTAGGATAATGAAGCTTCATGACCTAAACAGAATCGAAATTTACACACACAAAAAATAAACGAACAAACATTCCTTTCAATGTAGGTTGTTTAAGTGACTTCATTTTTTCGTGCTAATACTTTCTTTTTCATTCTTTAGATAGACTTAATTTCTTATTCTGTTACTTCATTCAAGGTCCTGTAATTGCTGTTTCAAGAATTCCCACTAAATTGTCAGTTGAAATTTTTTCATTTTCGATGAATTTTCTGTCAATTTCTTCACTATCTGTAGCGATATTTTTTGGATTTAGAGCTGTATTACAGATTTTGTTATCTATTAGTTGATTGACGATTTGGATACTGTTATTGCAATGAAAAACTTATGTTAAGTTCAGTTATTACTTCTTCCTAATTGGAAAATTTTGTTTTTTGTTCGTGATATCTGAATACTTTCAAATTTGTGATTGTTGTCATAAAGCATCCTTTTTACACTATTGGCAATGTATCACAAGTTTGGTAATTAAAGACATACTGTTCTGTTAAATTTTGTCTTGCTTCTACTGCACACTGACGAAGTTAAGCTGGCATTATATTTTATTATTATACTTACATCTGTTTTTGCACATGGTTTGTGGTAGTCCCGAACAAATCAATTTCCATGTATACTCAAGGGTTATCCACGTCAGGCATTAGATATTTTGCAACCTGGTTCAGTCTCTGTGGGTAAATTTAACTGTTACGAAAAGTGTGTGTAGAACATGAGTATCTGTAGGCAATTAAATGGAATCTGACTTTTTTTTTTTTTTGAGGGTGTGTTGATGAATGAAGAACACTCTTTTTGAAGTTATTTAGAAAAACATGAGGCAAAGTCCTGTAGATGTCTCAGATTATTATAAGGCCTTGTTCTTAGGGCTCTCACAAAATCGACGGAAGGTTTGTGGATCTCGGTCTCAGCATGGAACTAGACGTTTGTGATTTAATTTGTGAGATTGAAATTTTGATGATACGTAACATGGTTTAGCAGAGAAATGAATATGATGGAAAATAATGTCATTGAGGTTCTATTCTTGAAAGCTAGCTTGAAAAGTAGGAATTTTTTAGTGATGAAAGTATGAATAGAGCTTGGATATTTGAAGGAATTGAAAGAGTGACTTTTGTTTCTTCTTGAAGTTTTGAAGAGAAACATAAGGCAGGTTTCTATAATTGTCTGATGCTGCTGGAGGGCATGTAATTGTCTTCACATTCAATCACAGAGTGGTAATTAAGGGCTCTTATTACTAGGACTCATCATACCAATTCAATTGAACATTTGTAGAGCTCTATTAAAAGATCTCTGCATAGAACTGGCCTTGTGTGATTTGATTTCTCATGAGACCAAAATGTCAGAGAAATATGCTATAGATTTGAGAAATTTTAACTGATTTGAGAAATTTTAGCAGAGACATGTAAACAGAAATGCGTGTGAGTGAAAATATGCTATTAGCTGATGATGTGATTATTGAAATTGGTGAAAACAAGCTCGAGAAGCAGAAATTTCAGCGTGATAAAGAGTG
>KK114037.1:328905-377463 GCA_000611955.2 Stegodyphus mimosarum | reverse complement strand
CAGATTTGTTGCATATGCAATAGTTTAACTAATAAATATTCTACTGCATTTAAAATTTTAAAACAGTATGAAAGAAAACTTTTAAGTTTTGTAGTTCTGAAATCTATTCATGAAATGTTGATGAGTTGAACACTTGCTGGCCATTTACCTTACCGCACTCCCACGGTCAGTCGGGGAAAAGCTATTCTTTTCAACGCTCTTGACAGCTCGCAGCTACTAATGTTTATGGAGCAATCTATCTCAATTAGGCGGAATCTTTGATCCAAATTCTGGGAGGGAAGACAACTAACAAAAGAAGTTGCTAGCATTTTTCGAAAGTTCAGTGTTATTTTCGCGACATTTTAGGGGTAGTTGGGTCAAAAGTTAGCGACAGTTTTAAAGGTATTTGAAGAAAAGAACTCGACAGGCTAAGGGTTAAAGTGACCACTGAATTAAAATGTGGTGGACGATAATTCGTGCCATTTGGATTTAGTCAACAGTGCCTGGTATGTCTTAGGCCAAGGTCCAAGCAGGTAACCCTCGTGTGCAAATAAAACAAACCAGTTTCGTGTCTCTTCAGTCATTTTGCAAGTGAGGAAGAATGTATGGTCCCCGTGCGTGAGGTATGGTGCCGAAAGGCATGATCTAACTAGATATCACGTCTCAGCTGATAAGTAGAAGATCCATGGTTTGAATCTCAAACCATTGCAAAAGCTACCGTATTACCTAGCTTATTTACACCCCTTTTTATTTCCTTGTATGAAGCATGGAGGAAGAAAATAAGAGGAGAAGCTCGAACTGATTTTTCCCATACTCTGCTTTGAAGCAGTGCCGCACCCATTTCGGAGACCAAAACATTCAAGTGACTTGCGATTAAGATCAATAGACTTTGACATGATCGGAGGTAAACATTTTGTAATTACATTGTACGTACTATATGTATAAGTGCATATATTTTTGTTTTATATAATACTTCAGAATCCTAGTGAAAGAATACCACTTTAAACACTTCATTCTGAGCGGAAGTAAATGCTATACTTTTCCCGAAACAGTATGCTCAGAACAGTTTTAGTTCGAATGAAATATTTTCACAAGTTTTCGTTAATGACACCAGAAAGATATTTTAAGGTAATTCGATTTTATTCGGTTAACGATCGCAAATATTGTTCCCGAGTAAAGCAGTAACTTGCTTCCACTTTAAAAGGGTCTGAAGGACATAAACACAAGCTTTCAGATACAGCAGAACCGTACAGTATTTTTCCAAAACTAATATCAAAGCCTTTTTAAACTGAATGAACTTTTGCTTGCAAAGTTTCATCTACATATTCATGTCGAATTGAGTTACTCTGGAAATACGGTGAAACTTCGGTTTAGGAATTTAATTCGTTTTTGAAGGCCCTTTGCTAACCAAAATGTTCGTTGAAAATAAAGCCGAAACAATTTCCTATAGGAATTGATGCAAAATGGATTAATTAGTTCTTGGACCAAAAATGTTTGTTTATTTAAACTTTACACTAGTGCTTTGTGCTCACGTTCTTAATCCAAAGTCAATGCGAATCATAAAAAATAAAACAATAAATAAATAAACACATTATTAAACAGATAAAATAGACGAAAATTTAACTAAATTTTATTGTGCCCGTATAAAAGAAAGTGGACGATATAAATGGAAAATAATGACGGAATAATATTAGGATGCGAAATTGTCATCCGTAAAACTATTGGGAAACTGTCTCACGAGAAGGTATATCTTTTTTTAATCTTTTCTTGTTCCCTAAGTGCCGCTCGACTCTGCTTGAGACTAACTGGGCCTCAGTTCTATTCAAAATTTGCCCAGTGTGATTTGTTGTTGTCTATGTTTTAAACTGTTCCTAAAGTGAAGCAAAGCATTATAATTGGAAATTCTTATGCTATAGCGACTGGTTTATCAAGTGAGAGGTGGAAATCTTTACATGAAAACATTCCTCTTACTGCCTTCGTGATCCAAGATTCCACAATGTATTTGTGAAATACGTTTTAGCGTGATGTTGATTGAAGCAAAAGAAACTCTACATTTTCCCAAAAAGATCTGAAAAAAAATTAGCACAAATAAACGCAGAAGTTTAACTAACAAAACGGAAACATCAAAGAATTTCAAAGGATTCCGAAAAGACCTATTTATGGATCACGATGAAAAGTGAGGCCGATTCGGAATCTACTACGGCTTTTGATCTTCTGGAGCGGACAGTATCGTCTTTGTTTCCCTGTCACTATTCACCTCACCAAAGGATTCAGGAAGAATTCTAAAAGAAGTACCACATGTGGTATGTATTTATACTTTTATTGTTAATACAAAATGCTTTTGTTGGATTCAACGAAACAGAGCAGAAAGTAAATATACTAGGCATAATGCATAGTTCAACTACAGATGGCTTCTACCAACTACCGAGAAAATGGATGCATCTTAACTCATTTATCTTCTCCATCCAGTCACTTACTTAATTGATTAATTACGCCATATATTCTTACTCATTCATTTAGTTTCAGCAATATATATTTTTTTAATTTTTAAACAGTTGTAGAATCATTAGGTTTTTTTTTTTTTTTTTTTTTTTTTTGTTTTTTGAAGCAGGAGACGTGAAATATGTGCAGTTTCCTCCCCGAAACCCGGACTTCTGGACCCCTCAAATACACGTCCGGTATGCTTCTAATTACACCAAGAAGGCATGCGAAAAAGAGAGAGAAAATAAATTATGGAATAATAGAATTCCCGTGTTTTGCAGTGTTTACAGAATATTTTCCGCAACATATTTTCTTAAAATTCTAAGACAGTAAACGAATTCTTCTGTTATTTCAATGTTTGCGTAATACTTTCAGCAACATCCTTTCTTAAAATTTTCAGCCGGTATTCGAATTCTTCTGTTTTGCAGTGTTTATAGAATATATTTTCATATGAAATCTGAATCCATGCTCTCCTTGATCCTGCCATGGTGAGATCAAGATAAAAGTTCTAATTATAATACAGCGGAATTCTTTCTGAAAAGTGGAAGGGAGAGAGGTGTAAACATTCCAAAGGATTTGTCATGTCCTAGAAATGGCACTAGGTATTGGTATCTTGAATATGCCGATTTGTGGAATTGGTAACTAGAGAACCCAATGCCGTTGCCTAGGAGTGCAATGCTATTTGTTTATATCACATGTATATGCTAAAATATTTTATCAAACATCTTTAAATAATTACCAGATAGATGTACAGAAATTAGCAAATTACATAGTTTCATTATATGTTTGTAGCCTCATGTAACGTGAATCAAATAGGTATTAAAGGCGAATTTTATTAACTTAACGATCAACATTAAAAGGTTAAAAAAATCCCTTAATGCCACTAATAAGTTTTGACATAGTATTTTCTCAGTTGAATGATCTTTAATTTTTTTTATTAGAAGCTCTTTAATTTTTATTAATTTTCAACTATTACAATTAGTGCAGGAGTTCTACATGATGCTTCAATTTCAACATCAGTAGCAAAATAAATAAATAAATAAGAAAATGAATATGAGAAAATAAAAGTCTGATATGGCCAGCTCATAACTTCTCGCCAATATCATGACTATTATAACGAGATTTAAGTAAAGTATTACTTCCTTTGGTCGTTTGTAAGCAAAATCTAATTTGCTGTTCAAATAAATAAAAAAGATCTGTAACATGAAATTCTGGATTATATTTTATTAAATATCACTGGACATGTGTAATAAATTGTTTTTACACATAAACATGCACAATGTTCAAATGTTCGCCCTTTTATTCAATCAATATCCCGCCTTATTTTTACTTTCTTGTAAGAAGTAATGGAAGTATTACCAGATTTCAACAGAAATATCCATTTCTGACCCTTCCTGAACCCATTTTGATTATTTTCTTACGTGATGTCTGCATATACGAACAGAATAAAGAACTGCTTATTCCAAAACAGATTGTAAAGTGGATTAAATGTCGCGACATTTGTACGTATGTTCGTACGTATGTATCTCGCATAACTAACAAAAACAGTTAGCTATAGAATGTTGGAATTTCGTAAATGTGACTGCTATAACATCTAGTTTTGCACCTTCCTTTTTACTGAAATCATTCTATATGTATATATATATACACATACTATACCACCTCCCTTACCGACCTTTATTTTCGCAATTGTTTGTCGTACATCATTTACAGTTACAGAAGGTGTTTCAAATGGCGAAAATATGCCTGTTTTCGTAATGACAAATTAAAAAAAAAATTGGACAAATAATGAAATCTAAATTTTAATGCGGTCTCCCAGTTTCTATACTTATATTTGGGAAAGTTTTATACTCGTTATGGAAAAATAAAAATGCAAGAACTTTGATTCTCGCACGATAAAAACTGATCGGAATATTTAATTTCAAATTCTGCAATTTTTGTTATCACTTTCAACTTGCTTTGAGGGACCGTCTAATTAAATTAGAATAATTCAAGGAAATAATATTAAATGAACAATCTATAATGAACAATGAATGATTAAATGAACAGTAATAAAATTGCTGTCCAGAATTTAATAAGCCGTACAAGAAAATTACATTTTATTAGGAAGTTCAATAACATATAATTTAAATGGTTTTTAGCTAAAGAAAATTAAACATTTATAAAAAATTTTCAAAAAAAAAAAAAAACTTTGAAACGAATACCATAATTTAATTTTTTTCTATGTTTTATTAATAGACACAACATATCATCTAAATTCATTTGGATCTGCTCGTACATCCTCGCATTATTTAAGTATCTGTAAACAATACTCTTTCAACTCCAGCAATATGTTTTAGTTTATATATGCAACCGGTGCAGTCGCAGAAGGTGGCAGAATTTAGGAGCGGCAAAACTTTAAGAATTTAGGGAGAAAATGGAAGGCTAGTGCCAAACCTGTATAGAACAATATATTATGTTGATTTCTGTAAAGATGTTATGGGCTTCAAGCAAAGGTCGTCCATTAAAAACTGTTTGGGGTTTAAAGTACTACTTCTGATAGTTTTATAAGGTATTTCCTAGACTTTCGTGGTGTAATGGTATACTACAGCACACTCGACGCGTATTCGAGAGGTCGGAGGTTCGAGTTCCGGAGAGAACATTGCTCATTTTTCATGTCTCCCGCTTCGAAATAACTTAATGTCTCTACAGTAGCCCCCGAATTAAAAACGGTGGCGGATGATGATTCTCCACCACCAGGATATGGCGATTTTGGTCCCCTAATCCTCAGTCTCCCTTTAAAAGGAGCAGTATATAAGGTATTTCTCCCGCCTTCTTTTCATGACTTCGTGGTGTAATGGTCAGCACATTCGACGCGCATTCGAGACCCGAGGTTCATGTCCCGGCGACGACATTGCTCATTTTTCATGTCTCCTGCTTCGAAACAACCTAATGTCTCTATAGTTTAATCTTAACACAAAATTTAATCAGCTCTATATTTGAATTCAAAAAACTCAAGTACGGAAAGCAAAAAATTTTGCAAGGTTGAAATAAGCGTTAACGGGGAAGAAAAAATCGTCACTCATATACAACAAGAGATGGATGTGGAGACCTTAATTCATGCTCACTCAGTGAAAGCTCAGTATCGAATATTTGTACCAAAAACATTGCCTCCCTAGTCAGGACTGAGTGTTCGGTGCATATTCTTGGCAAACATCTTCGTGGACGTAACTAAGCCCTGATCTTGAACAGGGAGCTGAATGCAGCTATGTTCTGTGGTAGAATACTGTGAATAAGTGGTAGAAGAACTGCACTTCAGAGGGATTTAAAATCCTCTTTTATTTAACCACAGTTATTTACAGCTACTTCCCAACTCGGGAGGGATACAGAAAATAAAGACCGCACTTGAGTCTAAAATGAACAATCAAATTAATTGAAACTAAGGTTAAATAGAAATTAAGTAGTCGTTGCTCACAGAGCTATAACGCGAGGTTGGCCTCTAAACTAAATGGTGCGTAGCAAGGTTTAACTAATACTGACGCACTTAGAATTACTTCAATAAGTAATCACGTAACAGCGCTACGGCTTAGAATTTAAATACTAGCTAGTCAGGCGAACGTTGAATAAAGTAACAGTGGTCTGAGACTAAAAGCTCTCTCACACTAAGAGGTTCCTACCTCTCGCTTGAATATAACTTGGCTCCACTTCAAATTAGCATAAAGCTGAAACGCGCGCTTTTCTAACGGGAAGTTGAAATGAGAAGAGATAGAAAAAGTTAAATTAAAATAAAACTTTGTTAATTTAACTAAAACCTCATACCCTTACCTGAAAAGTAATTTGTGTGTATGCGTGTTATAGCAAGTACTTTCGATGGAGAGTGACGAAGGTGCAAAATAACGGAATGACAGTGCAGTAGCTGTCCCACTTCTTTTATTTTTCAAAATCACATTCTTAACATGAAATATATGTCTTAACGAGCACAACTTGCGTGTCCTGTCTTGATCCGTTTCGTGTTTTTATATTTTTTATAATTTTGGGGAAAGAAAATTTAGTGAGCTTAATAGCAGAGCCATTTTTTATGCGAAGGAAAGATGCGCAGATTTCATTCAGAAGTTTAGGTTAAGACACTGAATTTTGATTGGATTTTATTTCGGTTGGTTGTCAAAATTTCTAATTTGCAAATTTTAATATTATTGTTGACTGAAACATTTATATAAAATATCTGCGTCATTAAAGTTAAAGAATAATCATGGATCAAGGATTAATTCTGGGATTTCGACATTGCTATTTTTAAGCTGTAAAGGGGAAGTAATTAAATTAAATAGAAGAGTTGAGGGGATATTGTTATTAAATTAGTTAGCATTTTATCTTACCTATTATAATGAAATTCTAAACTTAATGAATTGCTTAAGTGCTTAAACAGACACACAGTTTTGAGATTTAATAGCTATTATTAAATATGTCCCTAACCAAAAAGAAAAATCACGACGTAATAATTCAGACACACTTCTTTGATCATGGAGGGAATATTGTTATTAAATTAGTTAGCATTTTATCTTACCTATTATAATGAAATTCTAAACCTAATGAATTATTTAAGTGCTTAAACAGACACACAGTTTTAAGATTTAATAGCTATTCTTAAATATGTCGCTAACCAAAAAGAAAAATCACGACGTAATAATTCAGACACACTTCTTTGATCATGGAGGAACAGGAAATATATCTCTTAGGGTAAATAAGTTTACCCCTTGATATAACTAAGATCTTAGAAGAAGACTTTTTTTAAGCAAAACGGCCAGGTTTCAGATCCCGAGTAACGCCACTTAATGACGGCAGCGTGAATGCGGAATAGAAAATATTAAATCCGATTGATAAACAGGGGAATGAAAGAGAGAAGCGAGAGAACTTCGAATTACGTCCCCCAGTGTCATCTCAATTAAAATTTGGGATGGAGCTGAGAAAGGTCAAACTATTACCAGAGCCACCCAATGTCTCATAATTATTCACGAATCTGTTCATGTTTCAGGCTTCTGATAACTAACAACAAATAAAATATTTAGCAAAATTTATGATAAATTCATTAATAAAATTGCCACAGAATTACTTTGAGCATATTATCATTATGCTCACAAAAATTCTTAATATGTGTGCCTAAAATAATTCTTAAACTATTTTTATACGTCTAAAAGAGTGACTTAAATATGTGACAATGATTGACATGAACTGAATGAGAAATTTTCAGTGGACATATCAGTACAGCAAGCACACAGAGTAAGAGGATACGCCCGGGAAAATGAATTATGCTATTGATGAATTACGCTAATGGATTCCATTGCACTTAAAAACTACGAAGTATTGGCGTGGAGGAGGCATTCAACTTGAGTGACTGTGGTAAAACAGCGGATAAATCAATTAATCTTATTTTTCCGATGTGAGCCTGTCCCTCAGCACTCCTCCAATCTATGTAGGTAGTACCTGCTTTGTCTTCTCAAGCAGCTATCCGAATAAAAGTCAAAAAACAAAGCGAGGCAGAAAATCGATAGTGCTTGACATCACGCCAGAATTTCGTTCCATCGACCCCCAAAAGCTGGCTATGTGGTGGAACGTGGCCGAAATGACCCAAAAAATTCGATTCGATCACACAAATACGAAAAGAAGAAGGAAAACAGAAGCCAAATTAAGCAAAAGTAAACGGCAATCCAGGTCTTTGTTCGAACTCAGTAAACAAAAGAGAACTTTTAATTCCGCTGCTGAGGAAAAACGTTTTCAAAAATTACAAACGCAATTAGCAGCTGTATAAATAAACATAAAATTCTCCACCTCCGGGAATGAGAGACCATGTCATTGTTGTTAAAAGTACTTCATGGGCGGGATAAATGATAAAATGACATCGTAGTTTCGAAGCCCGTTACTAGCTGGTATAGTAGTTAACCTAACAAATAGCTTGTGGAATTATCTGCACTCTTTTCAGAGATATTTCTTTTCAGTGTAACTTAAGGGCAAATACGTTTTGGGAATTTCAAAGCAACTTTTATGTTCTTTGGTACATGTTTTCTTTGCATTATACGAAAAATAATTATAACCTGAAGGAAGAAAACATTTATTTCCTAATTATGGTTTCTTTGTAAATACAAATGTTTTAATGTTAGCGAATCGTTTTGTTTAATTGCTAATATAGTATTTTTAGCGCCATATCGAAATCCCCCCCCAAAAAAAATCAGAGAGAGCTTTCAAATTTTACATTAGGCGATTACGTCCAAACATTACATTACGCCCAAAGGGGCGATTTTTTAACGTTTTGTGTGTTACCTTTATTTATTAAATATCATATTCTATGTACTCAAACCATAAAATTCAACAGTAATATCACAAAATAATTTTAAAATGAGCATATCTTTAGAATTTCCGATACACAGTTTCGCGCGCTGGCAATAACTTTTTTTTTCTCGTACAGTGTTGCCATTGCTCGCTTTAAAACCGCTTAATTTTTTAATAAAAAATTCGTTGATGTGTTACAAAATATGAAATCGATAATAACACAAATTTCGAATTCAAATTAGGGCTTCCACATGCGCATACTCTATGGAAAATTACGTTATTAAAATTTTGATGGCTGTAGGTACCGTTGCTTTATCCCAATGCGAGAAACATACATATATTCACGCAATTCTTTACATTCTTCCCTATTTAAAGAGCAAATGGGAAGACAATAGTTAAATTAGCCAAAACCAAGTAATGGCAAATTATGCTCTACTGCAATTAAAAATAACTGGATGTCACTCATACACTACTTAGAATTTTTTGAAGCAACACAGATGAGAAAACCATTTATGTCTGTCCAATCCGGATTCGAATTTCCGATTATCTGATGCTAGACGGGCATGCTACCTTATAGACCATGAAGGCACACAGTAGGAAAGGTGAAAATTACTCAATAAATAAAAAAAGGTAAAGTAAAATTTAATAACTTTTCAGCAAAACTCCAAGGCGAAAAAAGGGATTTGATAATAATTGTATCTTTCATAACGAAAGAAGAACGGTTATCTTCAATCATAAAATAAAATACAAAGATTTTTTTTTTTTTTCCTTTTCTCAGTTGAGCTCACCATACATAAGAACTGAAATATTTTCTATTAGAAGACGTAAAAAAAAAAAATTCTTAGGAAAGAATTTTGGAATTTAATTCCAACCTTCGCTAGGGAGAACAAATAAAGTATTGTAGCAATATACAGGAGGGGGATGGGAACCTAAAAGACGTTGAAAGGAATTTATCGCGACTAAGACTTTTCATCACTTTTCAAAGAAAGGTGATTTCGAAGATCTTTGCTACAAAGTGATCGATAAATTGTTTCACGTTGCTGAGAGGGGAGGGGAGGAATCCTGGATAAGGAAGTAGGTGTATGAGCTTTTCTAAAAAACTTCCTCTTTCCAGTTTTTTGAAAAATTAAAGTAGTCGTTGGCCTGTAAATACGAGAGGCCAAACTACTTTTTCAGAGTTGGATAAAAGTTCCAAGCCTTACTTTTTACGTTCATTCATGAAACGGGAGAATGAAAGTACTTGAAGGAATCGAGAAAATGCATAAAAGGCGTACGTTAAGAGAAAATTCGCCGTTTTCGGATCACGTTTCTATGATTGTCAAAGGAAATGTGGTGCAATAAAGCACAGTAATGTTGCCTAGGATTTTATCAGTTTATTTTAGTTTATATATAACTTCAGCCTATTCCAACAAAGTATAACACTAACGTTATGTAGAAATGCTTTTACTTTTGTGACATGTTATCTTCCGCTCTAAAAATGCGTTCTAACGAATCCTAACGCTGAAATTCCTAACATTTTACTTCAGCGTACATTTTACTTCAGCGTTAGGAACTACTATAGTAGTTGAAATTCTTATAGCATTATAATGAAGCATAATCAATCGCTGACTCATTAAATTGCATTACAATAAAAATTGACGATAATACTGAAATAAATCCTCAGTCTCTATGATGTATTGTAAACAATATTTGGATTTTCTATGCATGAAACGTAAAAAATCACCCGTGCTGTCAATGGGATTCTAACAGCAAATTTTCTAGTTGCTAATGGACCTGCTTTACACCACGAAAGCATGTATGGGGGAATGCAACAATTTCTTCATTCTCCCCAAATTAAAGAAAGAGTGACGAGAGAAAGACATGAAACCCAGGCGACTACACATTACCGTTCGCTGAATTTTAATTTGCGCGCCACTATTAGGATTGTTTAGCTTTCCGGTACAGGAAATGTAAGAAGTCAAGAGCTCCCTCGATGGGATTCGAACCATGGCTGTTTTAATTTTTAGCCCAAAGGGCGTTAGCCCTTTTGAGCTTTATGCCAGCATAATACAAGAACCGCCCCATTTCGAACCAGTGAAGCAAATACGAACTGATAGGATTTCGCTGGAGTCTGGAACAAAGTAAAGTCGTACTGTGACCTGTATTGTGCTCAAGGCTCTTACCAACGACAGGTGCAGTCTCGCACTTTTTGCCATGAAGAATTTCGTGCGCTTGTTCTAATGTTACTGTCAGACAAGTGAGATAAGTGAAACACAACATATTCTTTAAAATAAGACTTTAATCTTTCATAATTTATAATAATATCGGTATAATTATCGTTCATAATTACTTTACGAAGAATACATAATCATTTCCAAGCATAGTAAAATTCCAGGAAAAGAATATAGCCATATATTATTTTTTTCGAATGACATTTTTCACTGTTTTTCTTATACAAATTTTCTATTTATCAATTTGGATAATAATAAAAATCCCTTGAAAGCAATCATATATTTTAATTAAATTTTAAAATGCTTAAATTAAATAGATAAATTAATGAAATTTTTTCAATCAAATGACTAGACAAGAAAGAATATTCATATAATTCAATACATTTCTCAAACTCACTTATTATTCTTTCAGAATTCCTTGAAATATTCAGCATGGCACCTCATTATAAAAATACTATTTCTAAAATCTGATCAACTAAACTGTGATCCAGTGGTTTTCAGACTTCTTCGATTAACGGAACCCTCTTCAAATTTCATCGATTCATAGAACCCTTGGAACTATAAGGACTTTTCGGGAAACCCCATTCCACCCTTAGAAAGATGTATCTTAAAATAGAACAGTCAAGTACCAAAAATACACCAACCTGAAATCCGCATTGAATCTCAAAATATAAACAATGAATTTATAGGTTCCAGAAACCGCAGAATGGAGAATGAAATACCAAAGAAAAAATATTTATCCAATAATGACGTCATAATTACCGAATAATAATGATTCTGTGTTAGTGGCAGAAAAAAATCTTACCCCAGAAGAGGTTTTTAGTATGGATGATGTGTTCAGATGAGCCAACACTGGCATATCAGATAACGGATGATGAAATCTTTGGCTCTGAAACTCGCCATAACAAGAAAACGATTCCAACACCGACACAGATAATGAATGTGAAAGGAGTGAGAAAATATTTTTTAATGAGGGTTTGGAACATGGTGAAAAATACCTAAAATATTTAGAAAAACAGAGCTTTGAAAAATACCTAAAATATTTAGAACAACAGAGCTGTGTCACAGAGCAAGAGATTATGACCCTGTAAAAGAAAGTTACTCTGGAGCACCTAAAGTTTTAAAACAAACCTCTATCAGAAAAATGTTTGAAACAAATAAAAAAAATGAAATATTTTATCCTTTATTAGTATCCCTTATTTTTACACGTCTCTTTTGTATATGTCCTTAATGCTTTAAAATATTCCTGTAGTCACTAATATAAATGAATAACATATATAATTTAATGCATATAATAAAATAATGTAATAATGTATATTATTGTATATTATAATAATTTAAGTAAATGTATCTAATATGCCTTATTTATTTTGCACTCTTAGTCTGAATATTATGATTTGGCTTTTCTGTCCTGAAATCCGCAAAATCCTAAAATCCACACAACCTCTGGTCCCAAGCATTGCGGATTTCTGAACTTCTACTGTATTTAAAAATAGATCAGCATGTTACTGGTTCTCTAGATAAAGCCAAAGAAAAGTTTTGAATTTTTATTAAAAAATTTTAATATAAAATTAATGTAATTTGCTCGTTATAGCATTAACTCATGCTGCAAATGTCAATGTAACTTATTCATTAATGGCATTAACTTATGCTCCTTAGCCTTACATTATTCTTACTGACAGTGATGTGGTTGCATTTTTTTACACAAACTTACGACGAAAAAACTACAAAGTTTCTGATTAATTTTCAAAGATAACTTAAATGCATCTTTATATTTTTAGCTTATAGTCAACTAGTATGAATGCTTTATAATTTTCTTTTCGAATTTTTATTTTAACTTGCGGAACCCCGATTATCCACGGAATACACTTTGAAAACCACTACTGTAGATTAATAAGACAATTATAAGTAACAATGCTATTTTAAATAAATATTACTTTTCTGTGGTTCGTTAGTTTTGTTTCAGTTAAGCTTTTTTTTTTTTTTTTTGTTATTCAAAGGTTTATCCCTTATTTTATTGGTACATTTTCAGATAAAGAAATAATTAATAATGAGTTAGTTATCTTGAGTATACAATAAATGAAAACGCAGCTAGCAACTCCATTTAAAAAAATGAATTATTCTTCATGAATAAATACTATAATGAATAAAATGGAACGACTTAATTAACTCAAACGTATGGAATCCGCCATTTTTATACGACAGCGAATTTAAAAACGTTCATGTGGTCAACAATTATTAATTCTAAATTTTTAATAGCAGAATATTTAATAAATACTTTTGTAAAAGAGTTTAAAAAAGTCTCATTGTATCAATTTTTGTAAAAGAGTGACGAAAACCTTGAAGGTTTTCCGTAGAATCTAATTTAAATATCACAGATTTTAACAACTTTCTCTAACATGATGAATCGTCATTCTCTGCAACGTAGGATGTTTTAAAAAGTTCATGTGATTTAAAGGTGTATTATTATTATTATTATTTATTAATTGAAAATTCTTAACAGCAAAAAAAAGTTTTTGTTATAAAAGTACACATTACGAAACTCCTAAAGACTTCCCACAGAAATAACGATTCCTCTAATTTAAAAAAAAGGCCAGCTTTTTATATAGGATGCTTAAAAATGTTCAGTGTTCATGCAATCTAAAAGTTTTTTTTAACTATTGATTTTAAATTTTCAACAGCAAAAAATTAAAAAATCTTTTTATAAAATATTACAGTAAAAAACAAAGATCTCGATTTTTTTTTTTAATTACAGAATTACAAAAATCTTTCTTAACACCTAATTTCAATAAACGGCTCTGTAGAAGCAAAATATTTGTAAATAGTTTTTATAAAATTGCACAGTGAAAAACAAAAATCTCAGTTTTAGAATATCCTGTAATAAAAAATAAAAATCTCAGCTTTAATGAAAAGAAGAAGAAAAAAATTCCCCCAAAACTATCGTGGTATATATAATTTCAATAAATGTCTGTCTAAAAATGTGTTATAAAAAAAGACACACATCCGTCGAGCCGGAGTCGAACCAGCGACCTATGGATCTCTGTTTTAGCAGCTACAGTCCACCGCTCTGCCAACTGAGCTATCGACGGATCGAGAAACATCTGCGATTTAAATAGTTTTGTTAAAATGTTAGTATCGCCCTTTGTTCTGCTTTTTACATAGCGAAGATAGCAGCGAAACTTCGTATAGCCGAATATGATACGAAACTTAGGCTCCGATTTCGGACTTTTCGACACACATGTGGCTCCACCTAGGGGAACACAGTTGAGTGTCACTCTTTTAAAAGTGAATTCATTTCTAAAAGTATTAAAACCGAATCTTCTCGCACACAGTTTATAGATATATAATTCAAAATGACTAATAATTTGTGTTTTTAAGATGATGAATTTTAAAACAATTTTTTTACAGCACTTTTAACCATCTAGGTTACTACTTGAGTCACTGAAAAGTTTGTTATTTTAAACTGATAAATATTATATAGATGCGCACATGAACGGACGATAAATATTACATAGATACACACATGAACGGACATGAACGATATACAGTTGCCTGTTCTAAAAACGCAGATTCGAAAATCATAGTTCCGTTAAATTCCGAATTATTTGTTTACATGTATATACGTATTTTAATTAACGACATTTTGAGAAAACTCACGGCATTCAGAATAACAATTTGCGTTTCTAAAATAACGATTTTAATATAAATTTCTGATTGTACTTTTAATGTCTAGCAATTTATTAATTTAAATTGATTGCTTTCATTTTAAAAGAAACATTACATATACGATTACCGTAATACATTTTTTCCCAAAACATGACACTTTTGAGTAAACGCTCTCAACAGAGAGTAAAACCTATTAGGATAATTAACTATGACTGAAACATCTGAATAAAAAAATTGCTAACAACAACAACAACAACTAAAAAAAATGAAATTTAATCTGAAAGGTTATTTTAAATTACATCCAAAGGAGCGTTTTTTTTAATGTTTTCTGTGTTACCTTTATTTATTAAATATCTATGCACTCAAACCATAAAATTCAGTTCAACAACAATATCGCAAAATAATTTTTAAAATGAACATATCTTTAGATTTCCGATACAGAGTCACGTGCGCTGGAGATAAAAAAAAATTTTTTTTTTTTTGTACAGTGTTGCCATTGCTCGCTTTGAAATCGTTTAGTTTGTGAATCAAAACTTTGTTGAAGTGCTACAAAATATGAAATCGATAATAAAAAAAATTTCAAATTCCAAATTAGGGCTTCCACATGCCCATATTCTATGAAAGATTGCGTTATTCAAATTTTGATGGCTCCAACTACCGTCGTTTTATCACAATGCGAGAAACATACATGCAGATTCTTCATTACTTAATTTCTTTAAATATAACACAGGGCTCTAGTATTTGGTGGCAACAATTTGAAAACTGATTCATTGTTTATAGTCTTCAACGCGAAATACCAAAACAAAATTACTAGTAACGCCCCTTTGGACTAAAAAGTATGTGGGGTTTTATTATTTAAATCTAAAGTTCTAACTTAGAACCCTACGAACACTAACAAGCGAATAATCGCTTAAGAGTGTGAACAGAACACGTAAGACTTAAAGAGAGTTTATAACCCTTTATTTTTCAGTATATTTACAATCAGTTCCTACTTGGAAGTTTACACAAAGCCTCCACTTGAGCTAGAACTTAAAATAATAATAATTTAAACTAAAACTACCTTAACTAAGCTGTTTGAAAGGTATAGCCGAAGCTATTAGAATCTAACTAGTTGGCCCCTAAGTATTAATTAAATCGGCGAAGCCAAGCAAGGGCCTAAGGTATGGCCGAGCGTAATGACAACTAAGACAGACGTAGCCAAAAGCAAACGCGCGCTAGTCAGGGAATCAGACTCTCTCTCTCCCGAAGTCGGTGAATTCACGACTTAAATAGTACTCTTTCTCATTTGCATTAACTGCGTTTCTGAATTTACATTCGGGAGATTGTAAGCTGAAATTAGAATAAGATAGGAAAGATATAAAACTTAAAATAACTGTTAATAAACTTAGGATAAACCTTACAAGTAATTAAGCAATAGGCAAACAGTTCAGTTAATAACTCATCTGAGTACATAGTATTATTAAGAAGTTATTAGCATTTATCACTACTGTGAACTTTCTTTAAAAATTCTTTGTTATTTTTTAATGGCATCGAAAAATTCACTGCAATTTAGTTCACTGCTAATTTTTCAGCTTTGTGAAGCTTTTACGGTCGATTCAGCTACTGTCCCTCTTTCTTCAGACTAATATGATATTTATTTTTGAGAATATTCTTTCGATTCGTACTGATGTTTCTGGCAGGCTGAAAATGTATTCTATTTGGGCAATGCAATTTTTTTTTCTTTGAGATGACTGAAAAGTTGTATCCATTTTTGCTCACAACCGCTCTATGCGGGCGCTCTATGTTTGTAGTTTCCTGCCAGTTTTGTCAGTTTTAATTATTCGATTGTGCGTTCCATCACTGCCAAAAAGCACCGGTAGAGTTAGTGAGCCAACTTCTAGTAGTATTTGATTGTGTAGTTAGGAGTTTGATTTAATTTGGGCTGTTCTACTTCATTTTGCATAACCAAGAGCTGTGGCAATTGTAATACAACAGAGTGCCTTTATGTTCTGAATTCTGTTTAAATGAAAAGGCTATTTCAACCTTGTCAAGACTTTGTCATTGTTTTCAGACACAGCAATAATTTGTTCACGTCTGTTAGGGTTGTTAGACAAAAACTGCATTACGATCAAATGTAACCTTTTAATTGAAATAAATGTGTATGCATTCTTTGAGTTTTGGGAAAGGAGAAGGGAATGATGTTCTGGCAATAATGAAAAGAGTGCATAGGCAAAAAAGGCTGATAATCACTAATATAGATTACATTAAAAGTACTTAGATCTAGGCACAAATGTTTAGACTGACAACAATGAGTGTAACAGAGGAGATATTTTATTTGGTTAATCACCGTTTCCCCCGAGGCTGCACTATTTGTACTTCTTGCATGTTTGGCATTTCAAAAATTTTACCAAAATAACTGTGTCAAAATGATAAACTGGCGGGGATGCAAGGACTGCATTATCAAACAGAGACATCCCGCTTTAAGATCGTCAATCTTTTACTTTATAGTAATAGTACGTCAGGAAAGTCGGATGGCCGCGTGAGCAGCCCGTACACAAATAATGCCTCTTCCCGGAAGCCTTCCAAATGAGCCGAAACCTCATAGGATGACTCTTGCTGAATCAAACATCAAAAGATCACACAGCCTGAAATCAGACTTTACATACCTTTACAAGTCCCTGCCGCGCCGATTAGCGAGCATAAACTGATATTAGTTGAGGAACTCACCTCAGAAGCAACCCCGTCGTCTAAGAGTAAAAAATTAGTAAATAATTATTCAGTACTTTTTTTTTGTGTTGTTGTTTCTTTGTTAATACTATTTATACAAAAAGAAAAAACAATGTATTTGTTTCTTATCTATTACAGGAAAAAAGAAAGTATGCTGACTCAAGACCATCTTTGCTGACCTCTCTGTGACGTCACCAAACATTAAGTTCACCTAAGAGTCTTATAAAAGGCTACTATAAAGTGTTTCGACCTTCTTTTTTTCGTTAATTAACGCACCTCAACCGACTACCAAGTAGTTTTAAGACTTTTTATTCCCTTATTGTTATTTTTGATGTACTGGACTTTACATACCACCGCTCAGGCAGGCATTCTCCGGCCCCCAGCAGCCTGAAAAGTAACAGCCATTTCATTGGTGTTCTTAAAAGAACATTTCTTCACCATGTAAACTGTGTACTTAGCGATTTCTGAATTTTTTATGTAATTATTTTGAATTATGTGCATATATCTTTTTATTTAGTGCAGTAGTCGGCAAGCCCAGCTCCTGCATGACATTAGATTCGTTGCTTTAGGCCACATAACCAGCTAAACAGTGCCTGACCACAGCCCCTTCTACAGCTCCGTCCAGTCTTAGTATTTTCTCGCAAGAAGCAACGGGCTTCAAAGTTTTTCCCACTTCAGCTTATACCTCATCTGGAGAATACTATTTATGGACTTTCTCAGAAGTCAGGCCCAATTCGGGATTCACTCAGAAATCTGGAAAGAGCAGAGACAGGAATTCCCCGCTGCATGCCAGAATTAATAACAATAGTATTAAAGTATCAAAGTATCTCCCATCAAAATTATCTTGATTTAGACTTGACAGTACCGCTTACGATCTCTGCCGCGTCTGAGCGAATTACCTTAGAAAGAGTGGCTCTAGTTCTGTGAAGACAGCTCATCTTCCCCATACTGTCCACTCCTCACGAATGGGCAGAGCGAGTGCTCAGCTCGAGAAAATGTTGTAGGACAACACGCACCAACTAATTTACTCTAGCAAGATATATGCGTCGAACTTCATACTTACAGAAAGAAAACATATTTTCGTCAACGTTTCGCGCTTGAGCTGTTAAACGCTGATAATTCATCCCCTGTTCAAACCGCGGCAATCGGGCTGGCTCGTCGTCGTCGAGATAGATAAGACCTGCGCGCCTAGTTACTACGTCACTGCTAGAGGACCGGCCTTCGTGCAGTTTAGCTTCTTTACTAAACAGTTTTCTAAATCTATTCTATGAAACTGGCATCTCATGCTATACATTCAGTCTAAAACACAATTACAAGAGGCTATATAATGTTTTACAAAGCTTATACGACTAAAAAATATTTTCATTTTCTTTTGTTGTTTATTTATTTTCAAGATAAAAGTATTTGAGAAAGGTGAAGTGTTGCTAAAAGCAAACCATTTCTTTGAAGGAGAAATTGGTTTAAAATTGAAGTGACAAAAATTTTTACTTTTCAGTACTGTCTTTGTGTCTCTTTCGCTGATTCCAACCCCGCTTCTAATGTTTTGTTTCACCTACTACTTTAACAAAATGTTTGACAGGGGAAACACATATTTCTCATTCCATAATTATTTCATATTTTTATTTGTATATATCATATTAATGTAGCAGCATTATAAAACATGAAACGTACGAAAGAGGCTACTTAATATTTAGACTAACATTTAAATGCTTTGTATCAGTCAGAAATTTAACTTACCTTACCTTTTAAACAAACTGATTGCATGATACTAACAAGTATAAAATTGAACAAAATCTAAATTAGCTAAATATAAGTTTCACCCTGATTAAAACGATCTTTAATGACTTTTTGCAAAAAGCATTGATATTTAAATTGGAGAACAGTACACTCTGTTAAGAATCAAATTTACTCCGTGTTTGATATTCTACATATTATGTAATGAAATTAATGTTATCCTTTTAACTCCTTAGGACAGTTAATTCATATAAAATTAAAGTTTCAAATGAAAATAATTAGTCATCAATATTTTGCTGACAGTGTTTATATTATTAGTCTTAGTAACTGTTACAAAGGATGATGTTTCAGGTGTCAAAAGTAAACATAAATTTATCCCTTAAGTCATAATGAATAGAAAAATAACAAATTATAAAACCCACGAAAAAGTTTACAAATAAATATTCAATAAAATAACTGATGTTTTTTTAAATGCAATGGAATAGTTTCTAAAATATAAACACTTTATTTTAAATATTTGCTTTCTGTAGTGTTTGTAGTTCTCTTTTTTAACAGGGTTTTCTATTGTTACAATTTTTTTTTTTTTACAACGGTAATTCTTCAGTAAAATGTTTAACCACACCTACAAAACTTGTTTGACACAATATTCAGCAGTATATCAATTGAACTAAATAATTCCAGCCTATTTATAATAGAAAATGCAAGAGTCACCGAAAAATTTCTGATTTTGAACTTTTAAAAATTCATTTTCGTATTTCTCAGAAAGATGTTTTTGAACTGCTGTATAACAATGCACGATAATATTTACAATATTTGAGTGAGGATAAAGTATCCTCAATCCATGCTTGAAAATAAGCTATATGCATCTTCGCATATCAGTGATTTATCAACTGAAAACTGCTTTTGTTTTTTGCACATGGCTTAAATACAATATCCTGCAAAGTATGTTAAGACTGGTATTACACTTTCGATGCCTAAAATATGCTCATTAATTACATAAATATTCAGGTAATTAATTACTTCATCTTCCTTTTCGCATAAAGACACAGCATTAAACTCATCGATAGTAATTTGACAAACGTTTCAAATCTCAACGAAAAAAGTGTTTTGTCATCTGACTCGCATTGCAGTATTTGCCTCACTGAGACATGTTATTGCGATCCGGCTAAAAATCTATACTTTCCGAATCTTTCTTCTAAGGAATCAGTTTTGTGTTTAACCACAGAGAAAATATTTCATTTTCCGTTCTTCGATACAATACTGCTTCATTTTCAACAAAGTATGAGTTGTGTGAGTAGGGGCATGACTAGTTTCTTTCGTAAAATTCCCTGTAGTTAATCCCAAACTTTTGCAAACATCTTAGGAACTTCATATTTTCATCGTCAAGCGAATTAATTAATGGATTCATATTTTCATTTCTTAGTCGTATTCCTTTATGGCGACTTTTCATAACATCCTTTGCATCCAGGAACAACACAACGGGAAGGCATAATGATGATAACACGAAGATATGGAGAAACGAAAATCTATCACTAAATAAATAACTTGAAAAGCCAATGAATAATGCAGAACTGTTATAAAACTAACGAAATCTATGGATTTAACAAAAGCGCGTGAAGTATGTCTAATAGCGTTAAGAGACAGGAAGCTACTGATATGTGGGGTGGACAAAGAATGAGGAGAAAGTTTCGAGGAGTGTGATTGTGTAAGTTACTGATGAGGGTCACTTAACCGTGACGTCAGAAGCTAGTTTCGATTCAGGGCGCAGGCCTTACCTATCTCGATGATGACGGCTGGCTGCGTGGGAGGTTTCGTGATTTTCCCTAAGTGCACCGTGAAGACAAAACAACAAGCCCTTACGCAGTTCTCCGCGAAGGTATACCTCCACTTAAGAAGATAACCCCCCTTATGTACTTTGTCGTATCCAAATAACGTAACCTAACCATCTACTGCCCATTTCTACTAGGAAATTCCTAAACATAAGAAAATGTAGTTTAGGAAGTTTGCTATTTTAATAAACAAAGAAAGAAATATACAGTCAAAACTGATACAGCATATTACATTAAAATAGTGTAAATACAGCAGAGAAAGTCTAAAGGGGAAAAAAACGAGCTGATGCATATTTGATATTCCATATTATATTGCTAAATAGCAAGATGCGTTTGTACACTGAAAAATAAAATGCTTTGAAACATTTTCTATTATTTCAGGCCTCTTTTGGAGCATAAAGAAAAGTAACCCTCACATTAAAGGAATTGTGCAGTGAGGTGCAGTATTCACTTCAGCTCACTGTATCATTTCTGTTGCATCTAATTTATTTACATAAATTAAGGTAACCAAAAAGGAATGTTTCAATTTATTACTGAGGTCATTAAATAATTTTATGAAATTACATACTAACTAGATCCACCAAAATAACTATTTTAAATGGCTAGCCGTGCAAGCATTTAGTCATTAAAAAAAATAAAATATATTTTAAAGCCGTCCATAAACAGAGTCTGAAAATCAGTACATTCCAAGTGTGTATAACCCCTGCTGCAGGGCACACTCAAAATACACGGCAAGCGAAAAATCCTCTCGAGAGGTTGTTGGTGGGGGAAGAGGTCTGGAAGACCTTCGAACCGCTCCCGGTGTAATCTACAACAAAATAGGGGCGGAACTGCACAGTTTGTGTTGCGCGACTAAACCCATACGGCCGGTGGTGAAATTCTGGTGTCCCGCCCACTGCACCTGACTGCTGTACCGAAGGGCCCGAGCTAAACCAAGAAGAACACCTTTCGGGCTAAACCTCGAGAAAGGCATAGATGTTGGTAAGCGTATAGTATATTGTGCGGCAAGGACACGGCGAGCCGAAATCCTCTCGAAAGGTTGATGGTAGGGGAAGAGGGCTAAGAGAATCCCTGGGAGTCCGAGGCAGAAGCTGTTAGCAAGGCCCAACGATACCTATTACCTACTTGGATGCAAAGATGGCGGCCTCCATTCAATCTGTACCTGTGTATAACCTTTTCTTAGATTTGAATATTGCCATAACTAAAGCTTTTATCCTTAATTCAATAACAGTTTTGTATTAAGCAAAACAGCAACCTTATGACTTCTCAGATTTAGGATAAACTTTCGAGGAAGATTTGACTTAGGTCTTTTTTCTTCGAGGTTGGGGTAGGGGAGTCAAAGAAGAAGAAAGAACCAAATTTAATACAAAGCAATTTAGTAAAAATCTTTTACTTCTGAGGAAAAGAGAGACCGGTTTTTCGAAATCGACATAATTTTATTCAAAATCTAAGCGAATTAAGCTTTTTTTTTAAAAAAAAATAACCAAACTGAGTTTTACACTGGTATATTTCTCTTACAATTAGATAAAACAAAAATATTTATATAAATATAATATTTGAAGTTATTCTGGTTTATTTTGGTTATCCTACGTATATACTTTACAGCAAAATAGAGATGAAAAACTAAAATTAAAGCTGAATGTGTGAGCCAGAAATTACCACTCGAAATCATAATAGCAGTAATACCTGGCGCAGTTGTGCCTACTAGCGGCCGAGTAAAATCGATGGTAATTCCAACCTGGGTTCGATTCCAAACAAACGGGTTCGCTGTATGGGCTCTTTCCTGGCCTTTCCGTTGTATAACATGTATGTATACGAACCAATTTTCCTTAGAATGTCCTTTCCGAAGGCATCCTTTTCCTTAGGCAGATAGCCCTAGTGTGCTTCGCCTTAATCAACTAAATCGCACCAAAACCCAACTGGCACAATGATAGAACTGCTGAACACTATAGTAGTTCGAATCTTGCGAACGGACTGTATGAGTTTTCGTGTTAAATTTCATGTTTAAACATTTTAAATCAACGAAACAAAACAATATATTGTCACTAAGAACAACTGAAGCATTAATAAATTAGAAAATTTTATTAACACAAAAAAGCAGTTAATAAAACTTGTGTGTTGTTAAAAAAATGTGTGTAAAAACAAAAGGAAGAACTTCAGTTTGCGTCGAAATTGACAGTGCACACATATTAAAGAAAACAGAAACCTCTCTGATTTCAAAGAAACAGCGTGCGCTGCGTCGCTAATCAGCAGAAAGTTCATCCTATCAATGGCATACAATTTCCAGTTCCAACGTCCTCTCAAAAATATCTCGAATAGCATAATAAAGAGGAATTTAGAAAGCAAGGATGAATTTTGTTTCATATGGGCATAAAATGTTTTGATACATAGTAGTTATTCCTATCAGCTTTGAGCTGTAGTTTTTAAAATACATCTTTCTGATTTTGAAGGTCACTATATAATTGTAGCTCTGATAAACTGCTTTGAAGCGCTGATAAGCTGCTTCTGATAATTGCTTGAATATTTATAAAATCAAAGATATGGTAATAAAAGTTAGAAATTTTATTACACAAGATAAAACGTTATACAGTAAATGAATCTATACTCTCAAAACATTATATATGTTTTATCTCAATTTCAAAGGTATACGCACCCAAGATTCAAGCACGTTTAGCAAGTAATTTATAATCAGAATGATGCATCATTTCTTCATAATTTAACAACCGAAATTCTTCCTCAAGTTGATGGTACAACTCAACAAAAGAAAATTTCATTCCAGAAATTATTCTTTTATGGAGTTTTCATATCCAAGCATAGTTTCAGAAATACTGTTACTTTTAAAGAATAGGAATACCAATATCCGTGATGCATTTGTTGTACTTAAAGGTATTAATTTTCATATTTCCAATGAAACAGATTAAAAAATATCTCCCAGAATCATAGGCCACTACCTCCAGTAGTTAAACTACTTAGTAACTCTATATCCTTTGGTCATTCAATCTTAGCTTATAACTTATTCACTCTTAACCCTGCTTCTAGCATACCTCTGTGTTGTAACGGTAGCACATTTGGCGCGTATTCGAAAGAGGTCCGGGTTCGAGTCCCGAGGAAGGCACTGCGGACTTTTTCAGTTTCCTGACGTCGAAAAATAACTTAAATAACTCTACATGTGGCGCCCGAACTGAAAGGTGACGGACGATACTTCGTCACCACTAGGATTTGGCGAATGGGTCCCCTAATCTCCAGTCGCCCTTTAAAAGGGGGAGTATATAATGTATTTTCTCTCTTCTTCCCGCATGCCTTCTTGGTGTAATTGGAAGCATACTCGACGAGTATTTGAGGAGTCCCGGGGTTAGAGTCCCGGCGAGGGCACTGCACATTTTTCACCTCTCCTGCTTCAAAATAACCTAATGATGCTATAGTGGCGCCCGAACTAAAAGGTGGTGGACGAAAATTTGTCGCCACTATGATCTGGCGATTGGGTTCACTAATCCCTAGTCGCCCTTTAGAAGGGAAGTATATTAGTTATTTTCTCCCTCCTTCAATCACGCGTTCATGGTGTAAACACTCGGCGCGTATTCGACAGGTCCAGATTCGAATCCCGGCGAGAGCGTTGCTCATTTTTCATGTACTCCTGCTTCAAAAAGACCTAATGACTCTAGAAGTTTATATAGCATTATATTATTAGCTGCCGTATAACATATGAGGAGTAATAAGTATTGCTTTTATAAAATAATTCATATGTGTGCTTTTCCTTACATCCCCCTCCCAACTTACAATGTCTAAAGGGAACTTTTTCTCCCTTAATGCATTTAGCAGGAATCTTACTTCTAATTTTGTAATTTGATGACATTTCAAGCTTACAGAATGCGCTAAATTTGCTAAGAGCAGGGCATATTAACAACCTCAAACACTGACCAAGGTGCTTCTACTTGCTTGTAAAAATATGCAGTAAAATAAACGAAAAATATCTAAATAAACAAACTGTGCCGTCAATACTTGATACCTAACTGAAGAACACTCTACTTGCCATACAATTTGCAAGGTGTCCTTTTTTGCCCTAGGCCTCTTTCCCAGTTATCTTGAATCTTATCAGGAGAGAGTAAAATTGATGATCTTGTTTACTCTAGAGTCACCTCCATCCATCAATTAGTTCAATGTTTCAAACGTTCTTTAAAGCTCAGTGTACTTTAATCTGCACATATTAATAGTAAGAACTTTCCAACCGTACAGGTTTTTCACTTCCAGAAAAATTTCAAAGAAATTAGGGGAAAAAATAGCTTTTGAAATGTTAGGAGTGTAAAACATAATAAACCAATTTTTTCTGATTTATCATCCCTTTCTCATCGTCTAATATACCACATCAAAAAAGGCATATTATATCAGCAACGATGGTTGCAACAGTAATTCTTGGAATGTGATCTTTGGAAACTGACTGTGCTTCAAATCTTTAGGCATTTACACTTCACCAAATTATTAATTAAAATTTATTACAGTCATACAGAAAATTTGTAACGATAAAGACTTCTTAAAGCAGTCTTCTCAAATTAACTTGACATAATCTAAATAATCCAGTTCAATCTAATGCTGAAGATGTAAGTTAATCTCATACGCAAAAGCAAGCTTAAAATACTGCTGTTTATTAAATGCAATAAATTAATGAAGCATAGCAAAATCATTTCTTATTTGATAGTTCAATTTACGGTCTTAACTCTACTAGTCGACAGCGGCAGTCTTTTGGGGTAGTTTTAGTTACTGTCAATTTAGTTGTGCTATAAGTTTGTTACGCTTATTCTAATACCCTTGACATTTATGTTATCCAAGACAGACCTTAAGTCGAAGACGATCTGATAAGTAGAGAACTTATATTAATAATTGCAAGTTATACATATTAAACGCATTTTCATTTTGTGTTGCTGTTGCTATTTGTCCTTCTTATATGAACCAGAGTCTAGATTAAATCCCCGGATTACTCATGTCCAAGAAGAAAGGGCGTTGATCACTGGCCAAGGCTTTGGGCACATTATACGGTATAATTTTGCCTAGTTTTATGATATTTTGATCGGAATCTAAAAGCTGTGTATTTCCTCTTCTCCAATCACCAACAACTTTCTGTTCTAAAATTTTTAGGTGCGCCATATAACAAATTTACTATACATTTAAAAGTATTTACGTTTTTTCCGGAATTGAAATTCGGGCCTGACAATCAGCTGCGCTAAGCAGCATAATAAAGAGGGCAGTATTATGATCATCCTATCCTACGATATATTTATTAAGATGCGAAACTGTCATAAGTCAAGGATCATCTGTATAGCTTGCGCATACAACCCTTATTGATAAAACACTGCTATCTAGATCATATAAGCGAACACCTTAGTTATTATATCTATTGTCCCAGTAAACATTCATGATTCAACCAGTATCATTAACTTACTCTCGCTTAGGTTAACTACATGCTGCATATGATGCCAGTTCATGGAAATCATCTTCTTCAAAATGTCAATATGCGGAATTCGACCAGCTGTCATTAACCTAGATCATCATTTCTCAATCTGTGGACAGCGGACCACAAGTGGTCCTTAGTGCTCGCCCTCGTAAACATCCCAAACTTTCAAACCAACAAAACATAAATTAATTGCGTACTATAGCTGAAATTTTCAGAGTTTAGAAATTACACATGGCAATCTTCTACCACTTTTTCACCCAAGATTGACATTTTATGCAATAATCGGTTAGCCTATCTACAGTCTTTCCGCTCTAGTCTCAGGAAAAATAGGGATTTTAAAACACTATGATTATGGGGCTTCTTATCAGCATAAATCCAAACACAGAACACCTACGCAAGAATCGGCAGGCTCGTCCCTCTCATTCATGTGAGTCTAACATTTATTTATAATTCTTTTTTTTATAGTTAAGAGAAAACTTTTCCAAACTCTAATGTCTTTGAATTTAGAAACAAGTATAAGTTTTCTTCTAGTTGTTGTTGGTGTTAACTAATGCCCACTTATCTGACCTATAATCAGCCCAATCCAAGAAATTCCTCGTGGAAAGGAGGGCAAGATTACTCCTGTAGTTGCCAATAGCCTTAAGCACCTTACAGGTGACAGTGCGACTTAGCTCGCTTCCACCCCAATTTTGATGCAGAACATCCCGGGGTGTTTAGTCTTCTAGTAATTTAATTAATTGTATTTTTAAAATGTAAATTCTCTAATAGTAACATTATGGAGCCATTAGGTTATTTGGAAGCAGAAGCTGTGAAAAATGAGCATTGCCCTCGCCGGGACTCGAACCACGGACCTTTCGAATACGTGTCAAGTGTCCTGACCACTACACCACTAAGGCATGCGAAAAAGGCGGGAGAAATATCTTATATACTCCCCCCTTTTAAAGGGCGATTGGGGATTAGGGGAGCCCAATCGCCAAATCCCGGAGGTAGAGAATCATCACCCACCACCTTTTTTTTTTGTTCGGGCACCCCTTGTAGAGTCATTAGGTTTATTTGGAAGCAGGAGATGTGAAAAATGAGCAGTGTCCTTGCCGGGACTCGAACCACGGACCTCTCGAATACTCGTCGAGCGTGCTGATCACTACACCACGAAGGCATGCGAAGAAGGCGGGAGAAATACCTTAATAACATGTGCTAAAAAACTGTTTTCAAAGGGTGACAGAAAGGAGCAGGACATCAAAATTTCATTATTGTTCGTACAGGTATTGTCCGGCCGCACTAATTGTGCACTTCCGCCCCAGTTTGAGGAAGAACATTCCAAAGGGGGTCCGAGGGTTTCCTGTCTCTCTTCCTCTACCACAACCTCTTGAAACGATCTTCGGCTTGTCGTGTGTTTTGAATGCCCCTTGCCGCACAGACACTGTACGTTTACAAACAGGCATGCCTTCTCCCGAATTCGAAATTCGAAGCCGAGACCATTGCTAAGGCAGTCAGCGTCACTAACCGGATGGGCGGCTTCGAAAGATGACGAGAGTAAGAACACTCTAATTTTAAAAGTGGACCCCACCTGGAAACAGTTTGAGAAACACTCGCCTGTATAGATGCCACTGATTCTCGCTTATTCATCATGCCCGTGATGCCAGTTAAATGTAGTCACTTATAATCATCCTCTTTATAAAGTCAACGTGTAGGATTTTGCGAGCTATCATCAGTTTCGACCAGCGCAGTCAAACTGAAATTGCATGTAGACCGCGTGAACACTCTGGAAACAACTGAAAAGTCAGAATTTATTATTATTTTATTACTAACAAAATGAAAAAAAAAAAATTAGTAAAATAAAAAATACTTAAATTTTAAACTTCAATTACTAAATATTTATGGAAACGTGACATAAGCAATAATAATATTATAATAAAGGAAAAAAAAACTCAAATGTATATTTATTTTCTATCCTAAATCTAAAGTTTTGTACCTGCAAGAGCTATTCGTTGCTTTCACTTTGTTGTTCAAACATATTGACCAGTTAAATATTAAATTCTTAGAGTGACATTCCTTTCAAATAATTCTATCATGTTTAATTAATCTTTAAATAATTTACTCTAACTAGAAATAAACAAATTATCAAAAATTTCTAAGTTTTCAGAGAAATTTTTCCAAAGTGGGGCGAAATTTGGCAATAAATAACAACAACCTAATTTCTCTTATTTATTAAGTTTTTCTTCGGCGCATAAATAAAAATGCATATGTTTGTATGCAAATAATTATAAACTCTTTATTTCTTACTACAACCTGACACTTGATAACTGAATCTCATAAAATTTGTACCTTTGAAGAGAAACAGGGATAAATAGAAAGGGCTGGGTCATTCCTTTGTTCGATTCCTCGCCGACGCGAGCCTCATGGAGGGGGTTAACTGGTAGTAATCTGACGTCACTGTTATGCACCTGCTCTGATTTCGCGCGTTTAAAACTGTAGTTTCATTCAGTTTGCGAGACGATTTTCTGGAGGTTGCATATCTCAAATTAATTTTAATCATACATATTTGTTTTCTAATAATGCAAATATTTAAAATAAATCGTGTATATATATGTATATATATAGTTTTAATCAGTTTTCCTTTTAAATTCTGCATTTAAAGTATCCTTTATGTAATATGGCTTCTTGTGCTGTAGCAACGTGCCGTAACACTTATAGAAATACGAAAGGAAGAGATATTGTATTTCATGCTTTCCCAAAGGACAATTTGATTTTGACGAAAGAATGGATACATAAATGTCGAAGACAAGATTTTATTAATGTGAAAAACGCAAGAATTTGCAGCGAACATTTTCTGTGCAGTGATTATGAAGATGATATGAGAAATCGCTTGCTTGGATTGCCACAAAGGAAACTGTTGAAATGCAATGCTGTGCCGAAAGTAAATTTATCGTGTGATGTAAACGAAATAACACCAAGAAATCGGAGACATTTGAAAAGAAAACTAATGCAGAGTGCTTTTGAAAGACTACACGAGTTAAGTCCAAAGAAAATTTATTTTGAGGCCGAGAACGAAATTAAAGCTGACAATAATAAATCAAATGTGAATGATTTTGAAATAAAACTTACAAACGACAATGCCGTAAGTGACAATATCTCTGAATGCCCTAATTGTAAAGATAAACAAGAATGCATTGATAATTTGAAGAACAAAATTATATTCTTAGAAAATTGTAATAAAATATTGAAAAATAGAGAAAAGAAAAATTTTAGAATGTTTGCTCAGCGACAAAAAAGGTGGACGACATCTAGAAAGAAATTTGTATCGGAAATTCAAAAATTAAAATCCCAAATAGCAAAATTTAGGAAAAAACAGCACAGATCGGAGAATTTGGAAAAACGCCTACAGCATATTTTTACAAAGACGCAGATTAACGCATTGCTAGAAAAGAAGGAAAAAATCAGGTGGACTAGTGAAGATATTTCACGCTGTATTGTCATAAGAGCTCTGTCATCTAAAAGCTACGATTTTTGGAAAGAAAAAATGGGCATTCCTTTACCTAGCACTAGCACATTAAAGAGATGGTGCGCTAAATTTTCATGTAGCCCAGGAATTCAGAGTGATGTTCTTGCTGTAATGAAGGAAAGATGCGAATATTTGAATTCTGTAGAAAAAATATGCGTTCTCAGTTTCGACGAAATGCATATAGATTCTAAACTCTGTTACGACTCTAAACTGGACCAAATACTTGGTCCTTTTCAAAAAGTGCAGTTTGTTTTAATCAGAGGTCTCATTTCGCAGTGGAAACAACCAATATTTTTTGATTTTAATACTCCAATGAAGCAAGAACTTCTTTTTTCACTCATAAGACATATTCAGTCATCTGGAGTAGAAGTGAAAGCAATAGTGTCTGATTTAGGAGGATCTAGTACTTTGTGGAAAGAGTTACAGATTTCGATCAATAGTTCTGAGTTTCCAAATCCAGTATTGCAAACGAAAAAAATATGGGTTTTTGCAGATTTAGCGCACTGCCTCAAATTACTGAGAAACCACTTTTTAGATAAAGGATTTATTTTAGAAGATGGAACTGTTTTAAATGTTGATATTATTAAAGAGGTTTTAAATAGAGATTCAGGAGAAATTAAATTGTGTCACAAACTAAAACCAAATTATTTAATGGTCAAGGGAAACGAGAGACAGAAAGTCGCTCCAGCGAAAACATTATTTTCAAGAACTACCGCGAAAGGTATACTCCACCTCACAGGAAATCAAAAAGCATCTGACTTCTTTGAGTTAATCGACAGTTTTTTCGATATTATGAATAGTACCAAGCCATACCCTCCTTCAGATAAAATACTTAAAGCAGCATTTGGATTAAATGAACATCATGAAAAACAAATTCAAGTTTTGGAATTAATGAAGAAAGTCATTGGTGGATTAAGAGTTCAGGGAAAATCCAACATGCTGCCTTTCCAAAAAGGAATAATAATTTCAATAAATTCTCTTTTTGGCCTACACCAGGATCTAAAATCATCGTATGATGCTAAATATATTTTAACATCTAGATTAACTCAGGATGCACTTGAAAGTCTCTTTAGTCAGATTCGAGGGCTTGGTAGGTTTAATGACCATCCATCACCTAGTGAAGTTATACGCCGCTTAAAGCAATTAATACTCGCTAATAAGCTGCCAAAATTATCTTCAAAAGTGTGCACGACTAAAGAAAGCAGAAATATTGATTCATATTTAACATCAGAACTACTTGAAATGGCTTTGAAAACTGAGGAGGAAGATGCTTTTCCATTAAATACTATTGATGATTTGGATTTGGATTTCATAGAGGAACCTTCTCCTATGGCTTGGGAATTAGAATTGAATTCCGCCAGACAATTTTCGACCGCCGAAAAAGAAGCATTAACATATGTTGCAGGTTATATTGCCTACCGTGTGCGAGACAAAGACCCGTCATTGGGAACAATATCTAAAAATAGTGCTGATGAACCAATATTTAATTCAGAATGGATTAAATTATTGTCCTTAGGAGGTTTGACTACACCTTCCCATTCATGGATGAATACAGTTTACGAGTTCGAAAAAATATTTTGTGCAGTTCATGGTACAACTTACTACAAAGGGAAGCATGTAATTGGCTCTTTAATTAATAAACTGGAGAAACATTATCCTGAAGTTAACAAAGAAGCAATTCGTTTATTTTGCAGAGTGCGAACTTTTATTAGAATACGTTTCTTAAATAGAAATGCATATGTTTTTTCCCAAAGAAAAGCAACCCAAAAGGCAAAAAAGTGGATTGCTTCGAATGTGGCAGCCAATAAATAATATTTCAACAGCTTGTAGTTGAATTGCGACTGTACAAGTAAGCATATATAATATGTTTTGATTTGAAATATTTTTAGATGACATTTTAGAAGTTAATAGCATAAAGCATATTTCAAATAAGAACTAATTTTATTAAGTTATTTTTATTGTATCCTGTGTTATTATTAATTCGATTTTGTGCTAGCTTAGCATTCTAGACAAAACATAATAGTATAATATTAAAGTAATTGGCATAAGAAGACTTGTCTCATTAATCTCCACTTTTGAAAAATTAAATAATGTTTTAGGTACTGTGAGTAAAGTTGTTTTGTCTAAATTAAGATAACAATCTTACATGTATTTATTTAAATGTAATATGATGAAAGCCTAAGTTACAAAATTATTTAAAAAAATATCTATTATTATGTTGAATCGGAAGAAAAATATGCCAATGTAAAATTTACAATTAGGCTGAAGCTCAAACTTAGATCAGCAGAAATTTTGCCATATATAACCATAGATGTTTAAAGCTATGTCAATTTAAGGTTGTTTTTGGTTAATTTTAAATAGTTATTATTTTAGTTATCTTAGAAGCAGTAGTAGAGTTCTCTTAGTTAACATGCAGATAAATAAATGATTAGAAATAAACAGGCATGTAAAGAAAAAAAAATCCCTGCAAATTAAAAAAAAGTAACTTTATGCTAAGAGTAGCGCATTTTGTCTGTTATTTTAAAATTGAGTAAGTACTATTAAATTTTTTAATGTTCAATGTAAAATGCATACTGCAGTAACATTGTCTCTTCCAAATTGTAGCTATCTTTCATACACAGCTTATTTTAAACGCTGGTTCTTCAAATTTAAAACGCTAATTTCTATGTTGTGAATTGCATCTCCGCGCTCAGTGTCATCCTGGCTACGTCATCACTCCTCACTGCTTGTTTCAGGGGGAAAAGGTCTATGAGCTAGCCCTTCTCTTTTAAGTCCTGGAAGAGAAATTGCTGGAAATTATCTTAATCACTGATAGTACATGCCAAACGGTCCATCGGATTCTTTTCTTGCAGTTTTCAGCTGTAAAAAAAACTGTTCGCATATAAATGTATTCCCAAACACAAAGATTATTATATAAATGTTCCCAGCTTTCACAAGTTCAATTTTTCACAAGTTCGAATAAAAGTTGATGAAATTCGGATCTTGAAATCTTTAAATAAGATAGATTTATATTCACGTTGTAAATTAATTAACTACATTTATAGATTTTTTGCTGCATTGTTTACGTTCGATTTGGTGAACATGAAAGTGCACAAACTTGCCGCCCAACCGGAATAGGGGTTAGCGACGCTGACTGCCGCACCGAAGGGCCCGGATTCTAATCCCGGAGAACGCACAGATGTTTATAAATGTATAGTGTCTGTGCGACAAGGGGGCACTCTAAATATACGGCAAGCCGAAAGTCCCTTCGAGAGGTTAATGGTAGGGTAAGAGGGGTGGGAGAACCTCGAACCCTGCCCCTGGGGTGCGCTTCTTTAAAAATGGGAGGGGGGCGGAACTGAACAAATTCGTACTGTGATCTGTATAGTGTCCAAGGCTCTTGCCATCGACAAGCGCAATCTTGACTCCTTTGCACGCTGAATTTCGTGGGCTTCATCTGATTCAGACAAGCGAGATTAGTAACAACATGTATAAACTCGAATTTTAAATAAACCGTGAAATCTTTGTAACATCATATTTGCAACAAATACATAACTGAAATGTTTTCGCCAGCCGCATAAAATTGCTTCGGAGGGCCGCATGCTGCTCAATGGCTGCTGGTTTGACACCCCTGATATAGATATTTGCTGTTAATTCTCGCTCAGTTTACCAGAAGTCCATATCACTTGCATGACAGACATGTTGGATTAAAATCTTCCTTTTTATACAGTCAAATGCGGAATTCAATCAGCTACCATTCTCCTAGATGCTAATTGCTTAGTTTAACTAGACCGTTACCATCATGCATGTGATACCAATTAATTAAAGAAATTATCAAATAAATTTTCAATAAAGTTTGAAATTTTTAAAGCGATGTTACAGTACTTTATCTCCTGAAACCAAAATTCTTTTTTGAAATCCAAATATCAGAGGGGACTGCCGACACATGTTCTTCCTGATAACAAACAAAAGAGATGATTAACTTCCAGTCACGGGAAGCGTTAATTAACGACATATTAATTCAGTATGCTAATTACGGGTGAGTAACATTCGGGAGATAGGTTCATAATGAGCCAACAAATTCTCCCTCCTAGGGAAGACCGGATGCAGAAATATCGTTCCGCAAAGAAAAAGGTAAATAATGAGAAAGGTACCACAATTAATTCGAATAAAAATAGCTCATATTTTTCAAAAATGGAAAGAATAATTCGGTTAAACCGACGCAATTTTGGTTTAAATATACTCATAGAAAAATTCTTATTCTCTAAAGAAGAAAATAATTACCGTAATTAAAAGATATTCTAGGTTATCAAAGAAGTTCACGTGCTTTTTAGAAATTTAAGTCGCCCTCTTTTGTGTTGTATTTATCTCCTATAAAACTTCACTCATTCTAACCTTACACCTTTTTGATTAAACTAGTATTACAGAAGGTTTGAATAATAATTTAATATTAATTACTTATTAGCCCAAAGGGTGTTAGCCCAGAAGGGCTATAAATTTCGTTTTGGCATTTTGTGTCGATTCACTTTCTACGTTGGTTCACTTTTCAAACTGTTGCCACCAAATATTACAGCCTTGTATTATATTTAAAAAAATTAAATAATGAAGAATCTGCATAGATGTACGTATGATTCTCGCATTGTGATAAAACGTCGGTACCTAGAGCCATCAAATTTTGAATAACTTAATTCTTCACCGAATAGGGGCATCTGGGAGCCCAAATTTGAAATTTGGAATTCGTTAAATTACCGATTTTATATTTTGTAAAACTTTAACGAATTTTTCATTAACAAATTCAAGGATTTCAAAGCGAGCAATGGCAACGTCGTACAGAAAAAAAAAAAACATTTTTATTTCCAGCGCGTTAGACTGTGCATAGGAAATTCTAAGGATATGCTCATTTTAAAATTATTTTGCGATATTGCTGCTGAATTGAATTTTATGGTTTAAGTGCGAAGAACATGATTATTTAATAAATAAAGGTAACATACAAAACGTTAAAAAAAAACGCTCCTTTGGGCATAATGTAAATTTAAAAACTTTCAGGTATTTTTTTTAGTCCAAAGGGGCTTTGTCCCTGAAGGACTATTGTTTTCGTTTTGCGATTTTGCGTTGAATCACTCTGAATGTCCGTTTCACTTTTCAAATTGTTGCCACCAATATTACCGCCTTGTATTATATTTGAAGAAATTAAATGATGACGAATCTGCATAAATGCATGTATGTTTCTCGCATTGTGATAAAACGACGGTACCTAGAGCCATCCAATTTCGAATGACGTAAGCCTACTGCGATTACTAATAAATTTGGGCATCTGGAAGCCCAAATTTGAAATTTGGAATTTGTTTTATTATCGATTTTATATTTTGTAAAACTTTAACGAATTTTTGATTAACAAACTCGAGGGTTTCAGAGTGAACAATGGCAGCGTTGTACAGAAAAAGCAATTTTATCTCCAGCGCGTGAGACTGTGTGTAGGAAATTCTAAAGGTATGCTCATTTTAAAATTATTTTGTGATATTGCTCTTGAACTGCATTTTATATTTTATGGTTTAAGCGCGAAGAACATGATAGTTAATAAATAAAGGTAGCAAGCACGCACGCACGCACACGCACACACACACACACAGACACACACACACACAAAAAAAAAGAGCTTTTTTTTTCCCCTTTGTGTGTGTGTGTGTGTAATAAATTAAACTCGGCAATATTATTGTTGTAATTGAATAATCGTCTGCCTAAATTGGCAGGTCAGTGAAAACGAGTACTTCGGAGGAATTCATCCAGAGACGATTGATAAGGTAATTAATTTATCGTTGCGATAAATTTCGCGAATTACGCAGATTTCTAAGATTTCGAAAAAAATCTACAAACATCAATTTTTACCTTCCTAATACCAGAAGGAATTTTCTTCTACCTTAAATATCTCCTTACGCGTGCTTTCCTGGCGTAACTGGTTAGATTAGGTTATTCGAATATGGCAAAGCAAGCAAGGGATGTCTGTCTGAAGGAAGGGATACCTTCGTGGAGAACTTTCTAAGGGAAACTAGCCCGTATTTATGTTACACATTTAGAAAATCATGAAAGCGAACTATAAAGTCAATACGTTCGCCAAATATCAAATCTGCGTTGAACTCTCAACATTTAGCGGTTTTAACAAATCGACCACTGATGGATCGCGTGGTGTAATTGGAAGCAAGTCTGGATGGTAATCGGGACGTCTGGATTTCGAACTTAGGCGAGAACATTGCAAATTACTGATGTTTCCAGCTCCGGCAAAAAACTAATCGACTCTACAAGTGGCGTCCGAGCTAGAATATGGGGGAAGATAATTTTTCACCACGTGGATTTGGCGAGTGGACGAAAGCATGTAAGGAATTTTCTCTTTTCTTACTGTTGCTCCTCGTCGTGTAATTGGAAACACGTCCGGTTGATAGTCGGGAGATCAATAGTTCCATTTCAGCGACATTTTTCGTGTTTTCTGCTACGACAAATACTTGATCAATTCTGCAATATTTTTTAACTTCCATTGTAGCTATTAGATTAATTTCAAATAAATTTCTATGATATTTTCCATTAGTGTTTCCACAAAGCTTCACTGCAATATAAATGTGTTTTAAAACCCAAATCAGACATTGAACTACTCATAACTGGATTCCTGGACATCGAGAAAAAAAATATTTTCCCGAAATTAAAGAAAATCGCCTTCTGCTGTCTACCAGTGTTGATAAACTAGTATTTCGAAGCCGAAGGTTTTTTTAACGCGCTACTTAATTAAAAGAGCTGTGTGTGTATAATGTAACTTATAAACACCATCCAATTAAGTGCTAATTTTGATCTAAAAATAACAATACTGAATATTTTTCCAGTAATTAGCGTCTTTATATACGTATATTTCAATTAAAAATGAGTAATAGAATATTTATTTAGTTACGTATTAATTATTTGTGTCTTGCATAGTTTCTCTTATATACCCCTTCTTGAAGTATAAGTGTAAATCCTTCACTGCGAATATTTTCGCGAAAATGTTAGCAATTCCGGGCTATGAAAGTTTCGCGAATTTTTATTATTAATTTCATAATCCGCGAGGATTTTGCCTTCGTTCTTTCGATAAAATTACTCCCTTAACTGTGCATCTAAAAACAGAAATCTAATTACCAAACAAACATTAGTAGCTAGCAAAAAAATATGCAGTTCATAGTAAAAAAATAAATATATTTTACTTTTTTTTAAGATACTTTAAGTTTGATGATAAAAATACTTTAAGTTTGAAGATAAAGATATTTTAAAAAAGATGCTTTAAGTTTTAAGTTTACCAAAATACTTTAAGTTTGAAAGACCCACAAACAGCAGTTAAATTCCAAACGTAGACATGACGTTCATGTTTCCCTGACAACCAGGCCCTAGTTCTGCGCACATTGTTACATTTTCACAATGAGCAACCTAAATTTGTCTGCATAAGCAAATTTCCTAGCGCATTTTGTTTCAGTCACTTTGACCTACTTCAGGGCTTAATGCGCCAGACAGACAACTTGATATTCAAAAAAAAAAAAAAAATTTAAACCAAACTAAAGTACTCCAAACTAATTACAGTAATTTTCTTTTTAGCCGCGCTACTTAAACATATCGCCTGCCACAAGTTCTTGAGATTTGCACTTGAAATATAACATGCAAGATACAAAAGCAACGGTTTTAAACAACATTTAAACGATTGGACTTCGGTATTACAAGGGGACTTCCGTATTACGTTTTGGGAACTGAGCAGAATATCTGTGTGCATTTCTTCCCCCCTCTCCCATGTGTTGTCCGAATACGACCCAATATTCTGTAGAAATGCTACCAGCAAGCCGTGTTTCATGAAATAGATAACTCTGGAGTGCTCTGCCATAAAAAAAAAAAACTAATTTTGATGCAAGTACATTGAAACCTTTTTCAAGCAAATATCCACTATTTCTGATAATTACAATCTCCTGTGTGTTCTCATCTTAAAGGTCACGTTAGGTATGGATGTCCGTTTAAGTTTTCTCAAAAATACTGATAATTTTGAGGATGACTGTGTTAGGGAGGTAGTCTTGAGAAGATGTTTTAATTTTATTTTCTGTTTTACTTAATTTTGCAGATTCATAATTAAGATACAAATGCAAATAAAACATCGACTAAGCTATATAACAAAATAGTTTGCTCTATTTTAAAATCAAAAATAGATTTTTACTCAGTAATCGATCTACTTTATCTGTAACAAAATTGAATAATAAACAGTTAATTTTTCCCTTCATCAAGAAATTATTTTAATTTCAACGTCGATATTTTTAAGAGTCTAACTTTGTTTAACTTATAAGGTATTTCTCCCAACTTCTTCACATACCTTCGCGGTGTAGTGGTCACGCTCGACGCGTTACCGAGAGGTCCGTGGTTCGATTTCCGGCGAAGGCGTTGCTAATTTTTCATCTCTCCTGCTTCCAAAAGGTACCTAATGACTCTCCACTGGCGCCCGAACTGAAAAGGTGGTGGCTAATGACTCTCTACCACCGGGATTTGGCGATTGGGTACCCTGAACCAAGTCGCCCTTTAAAAGGGGGAGTCTATAAGGTGTTTCCCCCACCTTCTTCTCATGCCTTAGTGGTGTAGTGGTCAGCACGCTCGACACGTAACCGAGAGGTCCGTAGTTAGATTCCCGGCGAAAGCTTTGGTAATTTTTCATCTCTCCTACTTCTAAAAATACCAAATAACTCTGCAAACTTAATGTTGAGCAATTCGATTTGATATATGAGAAAATTAAAAAAAAAAGAATTCAGGACATAAAGATGAAATGTATATTAAAATATAAGACAGAACTTCCATTCAGCCGAACAAAATTACAAATGATTAACTGGGTACTGGAAAAAAGTTATACTGTAAGGTGACAGTGTTTAAAGTACATGCAGTATTAATATCAAAGAGCCTCAAAATGTTCCGAGTTTGCCTCTGTATTGCCTACGCTCATGATACGAAATTCCGTTAAAAATCACCTTCATAACACTACTCTTCCTCAAGCACACATATCTTCCAAAGTTTTAAAGCTGTTCGAAACATTTTTGAATCGTAGCCCACTAGTTCCAGAGCGTTTTTCGAAATTGTGCCGTAGGAAGTTCTCACAAAAAACTTGAAACTCTGACAGCATATTTATCCAGTTTAAGAAATGATCAAATATCTATGTACTATGACAGATTCTATGGCATAAGATGCTGTAAAAGCAACTTAAAAGAAATCAATCAGCAGAAAAGTCGCAATGAATTGCCCCAAACCTGCTTTAAAGAAATGTAAGAACATAGAGAAAAATACGTGATTCAAGGACAGTGCGTTTAAAATGCTTTCCTGTCATCAAACTTTGAAGTACATCACCGGTAGAGGAAATATTAAAGTTACTATGTACTTCCGGCATTATGATCAAGGATATATATATATAAGAAAAATCGTCTAAATTTTTTACTTTATATGTATATATATATGTAAGAAAAATAAAGAATGTGTAAAAGATTAAATTAGCAACATAAATCTCCCTTCTCAATTCTAAAAATAGTAACCTCTCTCTGCAATGAGTCATTTCTAGATTAATAAATGTCATATGACTCTTACATAATTCTGGTGATGTAAATGGAACTAAAACGCAAGCAATCAATAGTAATTTTACGGAAGTATTAACTATCCAATCAGGGAAAATATAGGAAATATGGGTTCCCCCCACCTTCAAGGTGAAAAAGGCATAGTGACAGAGAAGCCTTCTTAAAGAACAGCATTAAAGCAAATGAAGAGAAATAATTTGAAAAAATACAAATCCTGAAATTTTGATCAAAATAATTACTTACATAATTACAAAATATGAACTTATATAATTTTTTGCAGAATTTGTTTAGATAATATTTTAGATTCCTTTAAAAATTTTCAGTCCAAAGTTTTTGTATTTTGCAGTCCACATATTTAGATTTCTTCAAGGACAGCTTTGCAAAGCTTTCAAGACAATATCACAGTTTAAAAACTTTTGCACACATAAATACTACTTATTTTGAATAATCACAGCAAATTTCAAAATTTTCAAAACAATTAATTTTCATTATTATATTTTAACATCATAAATTTTATAATAGTATTACTAAAAATTATGGTTTCACCAATATTGTCTTTCATTTGCAATTTCTTAATTTAACAAACTGAAAGGCCTCGCAATATCTCTATACAAACATATCCATCATTAGGACTAGCCTCTTGAGCTAATCAGTGTGTTCTACACTGGTGGCTCAGGGTGCTTAGGCAGTTACTTGAAAAGGCCTCCGTTCCCTACATACGGTAACTGGCCTTTGAGAACTGTACTAATACATTCCATAATAATAATAATAATAATAATAATAATAAAAAACTGAAAGGTTTCAGATTTTAAATTACGTCCAAAGGGGCGTTTTTTAAACATTTTGTATGTTACTTTTATTTACTGAATATCACGTTCTTCGCATTTAAACCATAAAATTCAGTTAAAGAACAATATCGCAAAATAATTTTAAACTGAGCATATCTTTAGAATTTCCGACACACAGTCTCACACGCTGCAGATAAAAATGTTTTTTTCTGTACAACGTTGCCATTACCCGCTTTGAAATCCTCGAGTTTGTTAATCAAAAATTCGTTAAAGTTTTACAAAATATGAAATAGTTAATAAAACAAATTCCAAATTTCAAATTTGGGCTTCCAGATGCCTATATTGCCAGCAGGATTACGGCATTCAAAATTCGATGGCTTTAGGTACCATCGTTTTATCACAATGCGAGAAACATACATACATTTATGCATATTCTTCATTATTTAATTTCTTTAAATATAATACAGGGCTGCAAAATTTTGTGGCAACAGTTTGAAAAGTGATACAGACTTTTAATGTTTCCGACGCAAAATCGCAAAACGAAAACAATAGTCCTTCAGGGACAAAGCCCCTTTGGCCTAAAAAAGTATAATAATGTAAAAAAATTACGCTGAGTCATAAAATGAGAGCCTTCAACATTATTTTCTATGAAGAGGGTAAAAGGAACAAGTGTACAGAGGCAATAATAGGCCTCTGTTTCGGAACGAGTATTCCCTCAACATACTCTAGACTTTACAGTCACCCATAAATTTTAACATGCATTTACCATAATTTCATACTACTTGTCTGTATTAATTTCACTTATTTTTTATATCCACTTCATTTTTAGAATAATTAAATTCTTGTTCAAACTTTTCAACACAAATTCCAAAATGTGATTATTTATCTTAACAAAACCAAAATTTATTTCTAGCTTGGTTTCCAAGTTTAACAGCATCAGGACAGGGATTACAATCTTACTTGAAAAGTTAAGTAGAAGAGTATAGTCTCCGATGAGATTCGGTTGAATTTAAACGCTAATTACAGCAAGTATTAATACTGAAATAAATCTACAGTACTTCGGGAATGTAGAGCTGCCTGATTGTTTTATTACATTATTTCGAATCATATTTTTTACATTATTACATATAGAGTTACAATAAAATACGCATATTTCCGCTAACTAAAAACAAGAGGCACTGATTTGTATTACATAAATGACTAAAATAATTTTTATTTGTCTAAGTACAAGATACTGCTCTATTTCAACTAAAATAAAATAAGAAAATTATTTCTAATTTATCTAAGTCATGAAACTGAAAAACATATGAAAAAGATATTAGCTTAAAAGTGATAGAAATGCTTCTTTTGCTGCTAGTATTAAATATTAATGCTTTAGCAAATACGCAAATAATAAATAATATAATCTTTGTAGTTTTGTCGCCAATTTAGGCTAAACTTTCTTCAATAGAAAACTACTTATTACGACAACCCTTTTGCTTCCATCTCTTAATACGTACTTGCATTCCAGTCATTTGGTTTTAAAATTTCGAAGGCAAGTTGTTTAAATTTTGCTTACTAGTTTGATTTTTAAATTTCATTTTTACAACAGTTTTTAACTTTAATTTTATGGATTATTTCTTTTAATCTTCTTATGAGTTTTTGAAATTTGTTCTTGAATCTACTTTTGATTTTACTTTTGTTTTTGAAATGAAAAGAGAGTGTAGGGGATATGTTTTCTAAAGTAAGCATCTCGTTCAGATTAATTGTGTTCTTAGTGAAAATTTTTAATTTTAAAGATTATTTGCTTTTTAACAGGTTTCTTTTGGTTTAGTGACTAATATCTTTATTTTGATTGAGTATCAATTAGATTTATGATTTGAATCTAGCAAATAATTTGATGCTTACTTGGAAGCAATGTGAAACACTCTCTCTTCTTTTAGTACTGTTAATTGATGGTTTTATAAAAAGAAAACTCTCCATATTACATCTCCAAGCAACGGAAATTCAATTTAAAAACATCATTAAAATAACAATAACTGGTTTTTCAATACTTAAAAAGTTTATTTTTTTTTAATTTGGGCATTTTTGCGATTTAGTTTTTCCTTAACTGTGTTTAAAGCAAGGAGGACTGAAAATTCTATACATTTTTTTTTTAATTCTGAAAAATACCTTTGCAATGATGTTTTTAAATTGAATTTCCGTTGCTTGGAGATGTAATATGGAGAGTTTTCTTTTTACAATTTATAGTGAATTATATATATAACTGGAGGTTTATAACTGAAAGGAAATTTCCACTTTTGATGATGTTCAATGACTTAATTTAATTAATAATACTTAATTAATTTTTTGCTCAAATTTTGTCGTTGAACACTGATTACTTCAAGCTTATGCATCTATGAAAACATGAAGTTATCAGCAATTAAGCGAAGCCCCACTGTCTGTATAACTCTATGCGTACTTATAAATATCAGCAATAAGTAGCCTTACTTTAAAACATCACACCATCAACATAAGGCAATGAAGGCTTTGCAACATAAGGCAATGTAGCCTTACGTTGTAAAGCAGAATTCACTAGTGAAATAACTCTTTTGTTTTTACTCAGTTATTCTAAAACCTCATATTCTATTAAAAAATATACTTGAAATACATTGTGCGTAAACGTGTGATGAAACATTTTGTGATAACATCTCAACTTATGTTACCCAGGCATTTTTTAAGAAAATGCATCATACTTACTATTCGCTTTATTCTTTTAATAATGCTTTAGCATGAGAAATCTAGCCATCTCTTCTTTATTCTTTCAACAATTACTCCAGCGACGCTTTTCTGTTGGGCGCAGATGGAGTGTTATAACACCGATAAGCTTCCCATCCGAAGAGACAGACATTCACACTTGCGTGTTATCTCTGAAAGAACGACATTTTTCTGCCTGGATTGTTGCCAAGTCGGTGGAAACCCTAACTACAAAAGATATGGGGAGCTGAGTTATTATGAATATCTGCAAGGCCGTGTTTTCCAAATGAGGCATTCCAAGACTGATGAACTCCATCGCATATTTTAATGCAAAGTACGCATCCATCGGAATGTGAGTACAGAAGGAGAACACTTTTCGTTTTGTTTTGTTTGACTCGTCTAAGGAAGCATGAAATTCTGTGCAGATGCTTTAAATCGAGATTTCTTTACACCCCACTTCCTCCTAAACTTCTCCACCGTAGAAGACTATCTATGAGATCTTGTTTGTTTGCATAGTTTGCAGATAATGAGCGTTAATTACACTTGAAGCGAAAATATTCTTCTTGTAAACGATAAAGAGTTTATATAAACATATATAAAATCTAAAAATGAAAATTCTATAGCGGAGGTACATAATGCATAATGTAAGAAACTTCTTTTTGTTAATTACACTGCTCCTCAGGAGACGAAAAGTAAATCCGTCGAACATTACTAGTTCGAATCCAGGTTAATACGCTGGCTGCATGGGCGTTTTTGTGTTTTTTTTTCATGTGTGACATAAATATGAGCTACTTTTCCTTAACAATTCATCACCGAAGGCAGTCCTTCCGTGCAGAATTAGCTCTGGCATGTTTTGCCATACAGTAAATATTCCAGTCCTTTAAATAACAAAAATATTAAAAAAAATTCGTTGTAATGAGAAAGTATCAAAATATTATTTACAGAAACATACTATTTTTAAACGACTCGCTTTATCACACTGTGCAGTAAGCAACGAAATTGTTAAAATTTGAAAATAAATTAAAGCTTAATTACATGAAATGGCAATTTGCCAAGTATTAGCAATAATTAAACGTTTATTTTTCAATGTTAACGAGTTTAAACATTTGCAAATAATTATCTAAAATAATTATTTTCCAGATTTTAAGTAATAAAAAATTATATAAAAAAATCTGAAAGCTTTCAGAACTTACACTACTTTTTTTAACCTTTTCTGGGTTACCTTTACTTATTAAATATCATGTTTAAACCATAAAATTCAGTTCAACAGTAATATGGCAAAATAATTTTTAATTTTTAAATGAGCACATTTTTAGAATTTCCGATACACAGTCTCATGCTGTGGATTTTTTCCCCCCTGTGTGTGTGTATCGTGTTGCCATTGCTCCCTTTGAAATCGTTGAGTTTGTTAATCAAAAATTCATCAAAGTTTTACAAAATATGAAATAGGTAATAAAACAAATTCCAAATTTGGGCTTCCAGATGCCCATGTTGGGGTGGAAACGTACGTTATTCAAAATTCGATGGCTCTAGGTACCGTCGTTTTATCACAATTCGAGAAACATACATACATTTATGCAGCTTCTTCATTATTTAATTTCCTGAAATATAACACAGGTCTGTAATATTTGGTGGCAACAGTTTGAAAAGTGAACCGACATTTAAAGTTTGCAACGCAAAATGCCAAAAGGAAATTAATAGCCCCTCTGGGTATCAAGTTTAAAATAATTTCCTTACAAGAAATAATGATGTACTACTATATACTATTATATTCTATAAATAGACCTGCATTGGAAGCATTGGAGCATTGGCAATTTGAATATTTTGATATAGAAACCATGATAATAAAAACAATTAACTCAAATTCGATATAATTATTTTGTAATTTCTTAATAACCCTGTAGAGCTAAGATTTAGTAAAGAAGTGTATAAACTAGATTTGGGTGTTTCTAAACAAGAACATGTTCGGAAGATCCCTAAGAATGTTTTTTCGATAGTAACAGATATATTTTCCTCTGTAGAGACCAAGAGTTCCGCACGGCGTCAATATTGATTCTTTCAGTGTCCATGAAATTTAAAGGGAATCATTGAAGATGAATAGGTCGATTGGGGGTCAACAGCCGAATATGCACCAGGAATTGATAGGCAGAATCCAGATCCCATTGATTACCAGTAATGATAATAATGATTATTTTTTATTGGTATGAAGCTGATATATGTTCAATGTTCAGCACCACACAAAATAAACCGCAAGGAAGAGGCATCTGTCTCACTGAAGCTAGAATGCTTATTTTCGGTTTTCATTCTAAAACTGAAGTGTTCGTATCGACATAGAATCGAACGGAAATTCATTTCTTTGGTAACTTAATGCGACTGTCCATGACTGAAAAAGATTGAGTTTCCTCAGAATGTGTTTTGCTATATACCAGTCTCTTGCAAAATTTAAAATATGATTTTAATGCTCGAGTCCAAGACAATGAAAATTTGAATGTGCCATCATGGAACATTGAACTGTTGAAGTGCGATCTATTTGATCTTGATATTATGATGAAAGAAGAGTAGAGTGCATTGAAGGAGAATGCTAAAGAATGAGTTTCATTCAAAACACACCACTACGACCTTTCCACCGCTGTCCAAAGGTTACGTCGAGGTGTTGGTGGACGTCAATGTAATGTGGAGGAACGCCGTTATGCTGGAACCACATGGATCTACACCGGACTTATTATACATGAACTTCTTTTCTGGGATTACAGAAAGAGTTTGGTGTACGAGACGCCCGTTCCTTCAGTTGAAGACCTTGTCGCTCGAACATCTGATACGTGACATGCCAGGAATCTTCCAGAACGTAAGGAATTCCATGCAGCGGCGCTTTCAGGCCTGCCACACGACTTCTGGTCGTAAATTCGAACACCTGTTGTAGTACAACCTTTCAATAAAATGTTTCCTGTCCCATTAATGTGTTGCTGTTTCTGTTCTTTTTTTCTGTTTCTTTGCGCCATAGCTCGCTACTACAGCATTTGCGACCCTGCATTCCTATGTGATTCCGAGTAGTTTCTGTACCCTCTACACAGCCTGCAAATTTGTCGGTCTGGTAGCGAATTACCTTGTATATACAGTAGGAACAGAACCTACGAGGAAAGAGGTCTACTGCAGTTCCAAATATACTTTAAGTTATTCGATGACTCAATGGTTAAAACGCCAAAGCAAACAGAGGGTTGTGTTATGAAAACGTAATGTATTTACTCTGCAATTCAGGAAATGTTTCTAAAAGGAAAAATTTCCTTATTCCCAGTCATCCCGTATGAAATGAAATTAAATAGCAAAAACTTATCTCATATTAGTGAAAATTTAAAATGATTGTTTGTATGCTGAGAGCTAGAGTTTATTATTAAAAATGATTGTTTGTATGCTGAGAGCTAGAGTTTATTATCAAGTAACTTGAAAACGTCTTTTAATAATTGCACCAGTGGTATTTACAAACGCTACCCATACTTGTTGCAATCGGGAAACATGAAGGTTCTATTATTAGTAGTATTATTAAGTGTCAAAGTATATTATTATGTTGTCATGTCATGCACGGGTAAGCATATTTTCAGCGTCTGACAGCAGGCCCATGATTCCAGTTTCAGAAATAAATTAAATACCAACAGAAAAGAAAAAATCTTAAAGGATTCAGATTTTAAGATCGCACCAGAAAATTAAGAGTTTTTATGATCTCCCTAAGCATCGCGGTTTATTAATCTGCTCTTAGACTCACTTTCTGCTAACATTTTTTGGCCTTTTTAGCTTTATTATTACACATAACGTTTTTCGCTGTTACGTCACATAAAATTTCTGAGCAAATCATAAAGTATTTAAAAACAGCATATCTTTAAAATTCCCGATAGAATGTTAGGGGCTGCCATACCTTTTTTCATGTTCGCTGTATTATATCTTTGAAAACTAACCGCTTGAACGGCCAGCGGCCTAAAAGAGTTATCATAAAGAAGGAAAAAGTATATACTGATTTCAGTGAGTCCAGTTAGCTTCATAAAAGTATTTAATATTTCTAATCATACATATTATGATTTAAATGCATTTTATATAAATCAGTCAGATTAGAAAGCAGAAAAAATATTTTTAAAAACTGCATTTATTGCTTTTCAGCCATTTCGTTTACTACTTACTAACAGAAAGGTTAAATTTGAAAATAAAATATCTGAATGGCAACACGCTTGAGTGTGGTGATAAGAAGTATTCTATTTGAGACAGTGACAACAAACTGCTTTCAAACAGCCGAATTTGTGGGTTAAAATTGAAAGAAAAGTGTCTTGCATTTTGTCGAAAGCCAACAATTTGGCGCGCTGGAGATAAAAGTGTTTTATTTCTAAATGTATTGGCACTTCTCGCGTTCAAATCTCTAAGTTTATTAAATAAAAATTCTTTAAATTTGTACAGAATATGAAATAAACCAAAAACAAATTCGAAATTCAAAATTCGGGCTTCCAGGTTCCCACGTTCAAGTGAAAGACTACGTGCATTAAAAATTCAGAGACTTTAGGTGCCGTTGTTTTTCTATAATGCAAGAAACGTACATACATACAAATTCTTCATTATTAACCCAAAAGGGATTATTAGCCTCGAAATGCGATTTTGCTTTGGTTCACTATAAACAGCAAATCACTTTTCAAATTGTTACCACCAAATATTATTGCCCTGCCTTATTTTTAAAGAAATTACATAATGAAGAATCTGCTTGTACGTATGTATGTATGTTTCTCGCATTGAGGAAACACCATTGTACCATGAGATATCAAATTTTGAATAACCTAATCCTCCACTCAAAAATGTGCATCTGGATGCTCTAATTTTGAATTTCAGTTTTAATATTTCAGATTTGTAAAAAAATTAATGAATTTTCGATTAATAAACTCAACGATTTGAAAGCAAGCGTTGGCAACACTGTCCGGAATAAAACATTTTTATCTCCAGCGTGCGAGACCTGTCTATCAGAAACTCTAAAAATATGCTTTTTTTAAATATTTTTTGATTTGCTGTTGAACTAAATTTTTATGTGGCGTATGTGTAAAGAACATGATATTTAATAAATAAAGTTAACACAGAAAAAGTTAATAACAAAAAGGTAAAAAAAATTTTGCAAGCCATCTTACAGAGAAAACTGAACATTGATATGATAAAGAGAAAAGACCGAAAAAAAAGCCAAGACTTAACACTGCATCGGGAATTCTAAACATACACTGCTTTTAAAATTGTAATTTTGCCGTTGAATTGTATACGGTATAAGTGCGAAGAAAATTATGCTTAATGATAAAGCTAAAAAAGACCAAAAAGAAATGGGTTAGCAGGAGTGAGTGCAACAGCAGAGAGATAGACCACGAACTTAGCGACGGCATAAAAAACTTTAACAAATCCTTTTGGGCAATCTTTAAAATCTAAAACCTTTAGAATCTAAAATTTTTATTCTTTTTACTTCCTTGTACGAAGTAAAAAGGAACTATTGTAATCGCGAAACATTTCGGGTACCATATTTCAATGGAAATATCCATTTTGACCGCTATCCGATGCAATTTAACAATGTTTTTGCGTGACATCTGTACGTAAAGACAGAATAAAAGACTCTT
>KK114037.1:303463-328696 GCA_000611955.2 Stegodyphus mimosarum | reverse complement strand
ATATATATATATATATCCACTCTGTTACTCGGCTCAGTGAGCTCAGTTTCTTTATTCTTATATGTTTGTAAATTGTGCCTTTTTTGCTTTAAAAATGATAGAATTATGATGTTCTTATCTTCCGGTTAATGTTTTTATGCCTTTAGTTAACGTGCATGTTATAGTTGTAGATTTATCACCAATTTCAAAGTTGTTTAAGTGCGGTTAAGCCTCATTCTTTTTGATATAGCAGCGATATTTGTTTACATTTGAAACTTAGCAAAATAGTGGATTTGTTGCCAATCTAGAGAAACTAAGCTTCGCATCGACAGAGTAACATATTCTTTTATTATTGCGAATGAAATCATACTTAATCCGTTCTGGAATTATCAATTAAGTTATTAAATTATCCCATATATTGACTCAGCATAGCGTCCATAACAAATTAAGTTAGTTTCTACGCCTTCAGTGTCTATTGCGGAGTGAGACCAAAAGTAAACTTTCAGTTTTGTGCACCGAAAAATCTGCGAAATTTCTTGTTTTTGTGGCATGCCAAATTGCTTGTTTTTGCGCAGAAACTGTAGTTTTAATTGTAAAAAAAATTATTTTAATTGCTTTAATTGTATTTGGTATTTTATGTTTTTCTATATCTTACAATTTTTAATATAGATATTTTGAGTTTTTATGTATTTTTGCCTTGTCGCGAAATGAGAACTGAATTAATTATATGAGAAATATATCTCTAATGATGTTCGAGGAAATAAGCTTAAATGGAAGGTAGGAAAAAATGCGTATAATTTAAAATTCCGTACAAAAAAGTCATGCAGTGTATACATCAGATTTATTATTATCATTATTATTATTATTATTAATAGTGCATTGCGATAACATTTGGTAACAACACTTTGGAACGTCATTCGACACCTCTCGCACTGAAAAGTATTTTATTTTCAAACTACTACAATTTGAGTCATATGGCACGTTTTTGGTATAAATATGTATACTTAATAATTTAAAATGTTTCATGGGTATTTCAGAGTAAAAGCTGGAACTTGTTAATTGCTCCTTATCATACTAAAGATCTTTTAGGAGAAAAAAAATCGTCCTCTTATACGCGAAATTTCCCTTGAAGTAAAATGTCAAAACTGTATGACTAAAACCACTTACAAATGATAAAAATAAAGGCCAAAAAGCTCGAATTTTGAAATCATATAAAAAAAGGATTTTATTAAATATAAAATTTAGACTTTCCAAATTCTACAAATGATAATTTAAAACTCTTGATATATTAGCAATAGTTCTTTTAGGTAAAATTTATCTTTCTAGAGTTCACTTTAAAAAACTTAACTACCAAGGTAGGTTTAGCAATCCTAGAGCCCCAGTACGGCTGAATGGCAACGCATTTGACTACTGGTAGTTCTACATTGGGTCCAATTCTAGGGAACGATTAGTCTGCATAAGGATTTTAGTGGTTTTAATAATGCATGACATAAATGCGAGACAGTTTCACTTAAAAATGCTCTATGAAGGCATTAAACAAATAGCTCTCGCGTGTTTTGCTATACTGAAGCAAGTAAATAATAATCTTCAGAAATTAAATTTTCGTAATATCTCCCAAAATTTTAATGTGATATCTCGGTTAATTTCGATCAAATGAAAAAAAATTCTTTTCTTTTTTTTTTCTGCGAAAGGGGGTTGAGAATTAATTGAGATATGGGAATAATTTATAAGCTTATTTCATTGATTTTTTCCCTTAAGGCCGACTATACAAATTTAAGATATTATATTAATTTTCGTACATTTTCAAAGCTCGCTTGTCATTAATAATGTCGAAATTTTACAGCCTGGCTAGTTTGGTTAATTCAACAAGGATAATTTGTCAAATGTTCAGGATATATATATATCTTAAAATTTAGTAACATTGTTCAGACAGTTACTACTTTCAATTTGCTGTCCTGTTATATGAAGATGAACTAAACTTTGCAACTGTTGCTTAAATGAGTATTTCTGAAGTACGAGTTATTTAGAGTTCACGTTTTCTTACTGTGACATCTTCAATACTTTTCAAACAAAAGTTAATTTTGGATTTAACAGTTCCCTTACAATGCAGATATGTATAACTGAATGCAGACTAAGTCCTGAAGAACATCCACTTTTATGTTAGTGTATTTAGAAGGAAACGAAAACAGCGAATCATTGCAAAGTTAGAAAGATTCGTTTAACAGAAGATTAAAATCCTATCCATATTTTATTCTGATACCCCAAATTAAAATAATGTCTGTAAGCAAATTATTAATGCTTCAAGTTACTATCTACTACTATAAAATAGGCGCTTCAGTTCCACTGCCAGCTCCCTACCTCCATTTGCAATCGTAACTCGTGTCGTCATTACCGCACAGCAATTATTTTCTCCATGTCATTTGAGGCTGTAATTTAAGTCAGCCTTCATTCGCGTGCTTTTCATGAAGCGAAACACGCTAAACCGAAATGAAATGGGACAAAAAGCGAGGGAGTCGCCTTTCCTCCTCCCTAGTTACGTTTTTATGGTTAAAAAACTAAGTCCCAGAACGGAAAATAACTTTAAAGCTCCTGTTTTAAAGCAACAGATTACAGCAGAAGGAAGTCCTATGGTCCAAATCTCGGCGTTATTTTGATCCTACGCAAGCTGGTGATTTTTCAGATTTCCTGCTTTAAAAAAACCTAAAGTTTTTTGCTGTGGCGCTGGATCTAAAGTAAAATGGTTGATAATTCATGATAATCTGAACATAATGAGTATCCTGCCTCTTCCCGATCACTCATTAAACGGGGAAGAATGTGAGGAACAGATGTATTTCCTCGCAATTGTTCTCATGGTATAAATAGTTAACACGCCCAACTAGCAAGAACAAGATCCTTAGTTCAAATCCCAGCGGGATCACAATTATTTTTTCACGTTTCCAATAGGTATGATACGTATTTCCCATAGATATGATTCAAGTCTCAAATGTCATTCTCAAGAACGTGACGAAAACTGGATAAAATCCAGAATGTAATCAATTATTCTATAAAAAACATATGTATACATAAACGTTGTTTATTACGGTTAAATGACTCAAGTAATCAGTTGAAAACTACAACAACTGAGCAATAATATTTTCAACTGGTAATAACTGTTAGTAACTTCATCTTAGCATTTTTAACAGAAGTGAAAGGCCGCACTTTATCGTCAGCTTCTTAAGAATTTTATTGTTTCAGATTGAGTGACAGCACAAGACTTATAATCATAAACGAGAACGAATATGGACATCAAAAATTTGTTTCTCACATTCCTGAAAATCCTCAGATATCTCAAACTTAAATCTGTCAAAAACAAAAACCATCAAATCCTTTATGATTATGATATTCGCTATACTGACGTTTAACGAATAAAATAGAAAGGAAGTAAAATTTGCTTCTTTAGAAGAATAGAAATAAAATTTTCCTTACAACAGCTGGTAGTCTAGATGCTGCTGATCCATAGGGAAATATACAAGTAAGATCTACTTTCCAATTTTCTGGTCGGCTGGTCTTTTACAGCTGACCGGAAGAATGATTACTGCTCATTTTCCTTTTGCAATGGTAAAGAGCATGTCTCTTTAAGGTAGATCTTCCTTAGGGAGAAGGTGAAGGTTTTCAAGAGCTAGCAGACTTCCCCGACCTTTACAGTAATATGATTTCTAAGGAGTATTAAATCTATTATTCACAGATTAGAATATATTAATTGGTTAGGGATTTCACAGATTAGAATATATTAATTAGTTAGGGATAGAAAAACGTCAAAAACTGAACATAGTTGCTTTATATATGTGTGTATTTTCAACTTTTTTTACTTTTTCTGTTCCAAATATATTTTATAAAATTTGCAAGTTCATAAAAATGGAAATAGGTAGGAGATCATGGTTCTTAGAATCCTTAAGTAATTCTCTCATATATTTCATTTCCCATATAGTATATATATACGTAACAGAACTGTAAATATGGGACTGTATAATATTTCGCACTTTTGCTTGAACTCAGTTCCTCCATGTTTCATGATGTTAAACAGGATTATTGCATACATATGGACGCACATCGAAATCATTAAAGCTCGTGTAAATAGCACGTAAATATTGTATGAAAATAAGCAGTGACTGTATTAGTTTATACAATGGTACTTATCAGAACTTGTATATTTATGTAGTGAACCTTGTGTATACATGTCATGAACTTTGTGTATATGTTACTGTGAAAGACCGATATTGGAGAATGTCGACTTTCACCGGAGAATGTCAAAATTCACCAAATACGTCGGTGAAAGATCGAATATAACATTGCATTCTTGTACATTCGGACCCTCACCGGTGTATGTCGACAATCACAGATATGCTCTGGTGTAGGTCGAAAAGAGAGGCGACTGGCCGTTTCCCATAAATGCAGTTGTAAAAGCAAGGGCCTCTTGTGCAATTCAAAGTCTCATAATAGTTTAAGTTGTTGCAATTAATCAGATTTGAATCCCATAATTTAGTAAGTTTTTTATTACTATTATTTTATTTTCTCATTTACTACGCACTGTATAATTAAGTAAGTTTTTTAACTTCTATTATTTTCCTTTCTCATTTTGAATGTATTGCGTGTTTTAAGTACTTGTGTGTTTTTTCGCGACTGAATTACGGAGAAGAAAATAAAATATTCTCATATATTCAACATTCACCATTAGTACATGGTGAATGTCGACATTCACTGGTGTAAGTCAGAAATAAGAGTATTTGGAAAATATTTCGGACATACACCGAGCGACTATGTGAATGCTGACATTCACTGGTGAAAGTCGACACTCCAGATTTCGGTGTTTCACCGTAACATATATATGCTATGAACCTCTTGTATTTACGTAGCTGTTGTATTTCGTAAATCTTAATTAGTCACAATAATCAACGCTACCCATTTTCACGCTCAGGTTTTCCATCTGGCAGGATGACGATATACTGGAAGTCATTTACTTAAATGTCAAGTCAGGTTTCTTCGCTGGTGGCGCAGAGTACCAGTACGGACTCCACATGTCGAAACGTACCACCGTGAAAGGTGTAGGCATCTGTTGTACCTCAGGACACCGTTGGGAAAGTAGTTTTATTTTGCAACTTTGATTAGCGAAGCAAAAGAAAATTTTGCATGCATAACGGTGCCTCGGCATATAGATGCCGGAACTTGTAAGAAGTTGCTGTTTCAGTGTTAGAAACTAAGTTGCATAAAGCTACGGAAATCTTTATACTGAAGTTCCTTGAAAGGTTTTCGGTTTTCTGCCTTTTTTTAACAATGGCCGCATAATGGTGTTGACATTTTTCTAACGGGCACTGTTATGAAGGTGCTCCTACATTCGTTCGTTGTGCGTGCTTCTACAGGGTAAGTGCACATACAACTAGTATCAAAAGTTCCGTGGTTCGTATCCTGGCGAAGGTACATGAATTGGCACAGTTTTTTTTGTTTTGTTTTATTTTCTTGTTCGAAAATCCTCACACTGTACATAGCATAAATACGGTACAATGAATAGAAATCTATAAATCGTGAAGAATATGCCGAAATATCGGATTATGTTTCCGACGTAAGATTATAAAAAGGAGAAGACATCTCTGTTTGTACTTGAAAAGTATCATACACTCACGTTTGTGAAAATTGCAACACCAAGAAGGAATCGTCATAATTGAATGCAATTTAATACACAGTTGAGTGGTAGTGGTACAAATAAATGATTAGATGTTCAAAGCAAACAAACAAGAACAAGAGATCAGAATCAGTATTTTGTGTGGCCACCACGCGCCGCAATAAGTGCTGCTACACGACGTGGCATGGAGTCAAACAAAGTTTGAATGTCTGACTGAGGAAGAGCATTCCATATCGTTTGTACGCGTACCCAAAGTTCGTCTGCAGACGCAACAGGACGAGGATCACGAGCAAGACGCCGACCAATGACATCCCACACATGTTCAATTGGCGACATATCCGGGGAACACGCAGGCCAAGGAAGAAGCTGTACCTGCTGCGCTGCAAAGAAGGATTTAACAATCCGAGCAGTATGAGGGCGGGCATTGTCCTGTTGAAATACAGCGCCTGGCAAGCTTTGAAGGAAGGGAACAGCTTCGGGCTGTAGAACTTCACGGATATACCGGTTGCTGTTCAGATTGCCCACAATTCGTAGCAATTGAGATCGTCTATGATATGCTATGGCGCCCCAGACCATAACTCCGGGTGTTCGTCCACTGTGGCGTTCGATAATGCACTCCGGAAGGTGGCGTTCACCGGCATAGCGTCTGACACGAATGCGGCCATCATGGTACCACAAATTAAAGCGGGATTCGTCAGAAAACACGACATGCTGCCAATCAGCACGCCAGTCTCTATGCTGATTGGCCCATTGTAGCCGCAGGCGGCGATGGTCGTGCGTTAGGGGGATCCTGTATAAAGGAGTCCGTGCGCGCAGTCCACACTGCAGCAGACGTCTACGAATTGATGAAGCACACAATGAAACACCTGTAGCTATTGACCACAGTGCTGCCAATTGTCTAGAGGAAGCTGTACGGTCCGTCCGCGCCATGCGGACCAGGTGTCTATCATCGCGAGCTGACGTCACATTTCGGGGTCCACTCCCGGATTTCCGAGTTGTCCGACACTCGTCCGTCCACTGCTTCCAAACGCGCATCACTGTGCTGCTGTTACGCTGCACACGAGAGGCTACTGCACGATACGACAATCCAGCTTCACGAAGGCCGATGATTCTCCCTCGTTCAAACTCTGTAAGTTGTTCAAATCTCGCTCTCTTTCGTCGACGAGGCATAAGTACAGATTGAGTTAACGTTTACCACTAGCAGATAACCACCGATAACCATACACGCCTCGCTACAGCCGTCTATTTATTCGGATCCATCAGCCGTTCAGAGGGCGCTGTTCAGCATACGCATGCGCTACGGATTTGCAATTCTAATCATTTGCATATCATGCGCTACTTTGCATTTCCTGAAAATTTCAGCTCACTCGCGTAAGTCCTTCATGGTGTTGCAATTTTCACAAACGTGAGTGTAGATATTTTGATACCTTAAGTTCTTAGGAAAAGTTATTTTTGCTGCGGAAAATCTCTGCTTTAGAAAATCGTTAGCTTTAGTCAATCAAAATGCCATTAGCTTTGTTGTACACCCAAGCAATAAAAATAAATTGGAAACTTTTGCCAACAACTTTAGCCACTATCTTTTCCCAGTCATGACAATCTATTTTCCAACGGAACTGATAATTTATTATATGCTTGTTTCTTTACGACCGACAGAATTTGCAGAGTCTGGAAGATAAAACCCCTTGAAATATTTATTTGTTTTACAGTTATGGTTGCTCGTAAATTTGAAGCAGGGGAATATTAGTTTCCTTTGTTTACTAGTGTGATAATAAGATTCCGTTCAAAAGTCCGTTAGCATGCAAATATAAATTATCCATAATATCCTAATATAAAACGCGAGAAAAATTTTGTGATAGCTTATTGGTTATTCTTGGCAGTTACTGAAGTTACGAGCATCCACAGTTGTTCGGTGATAGCATTAATAATATATTTATAGAAATCGATACATGATTTTCGAAGTTTCATTCATAAATTCTTGCGGAAATGTAAAGTTCGCCATCTTTAATAACTATCATTTTACTTTAAAAAGCTCTTTAAAATCAATAGCTGTCGTTTTTATTTGGCATTTAACTTAATTTTATCACTAAAGCATTTTAGAGATAAAATTTACACTTACTTGACTGGACAACTCTGAAAGACAAAATACTGTTTACATTTTTGACTTTAGTGGTAAAATTTACACTTAGTTGACTGGACAATTCTAGAAGCCAAAATACAGTTTACATTTTGAACGTTATAGATTATATGACTGAATATGCATTTGTATTTGATAGAGTTGATAATCCGTTAGGGAATGATTCTGAACCGCCTCACTTTATAAGGTATTTCTCCCCCCTTCTTCGCATGCCTTCGTGGTGTAGTGGTCTGCATGCTTGACGCGTAACCGAGAGGTCCGTGGTTCGATTCCCGGCGAAGGCGTTGCTCATTTTTCATGTCTGATGCTTCGAAATAACCTAATGTCTCTACAACTTCACTGAGTGAATTTATTTCGATTTCAGAAAAAGGATTGTAACTCTTTTGTAGTTCACGGATAGCTCTTGTTGGAAGAGTACTAAGAATAGGATCTGCTTTCCGTTCGCGAAATGATTCACTTTATTGAACAAGCAAACGCTCGATAAAAGAAATATGAGCAAAAGGCAATTGAGCAGGAAATTTTAGGGAAGAAAAAGAATATTTAGCCCACGATGTTAAAAATGAGTTTAATTTTTATCATTCCCCAACATTTTGAAAAATATTTACTCTAGAATTTTACTGTGAATTCTGTGCAGAAATCAGGTTTTAGGGAACCTCAATTACATTTGAAAGCAATCAGTATAGAAAGTTAGTGTTTGTTTTTTCGATTCCACTGTTCGATCGATTCTTTTCATTCTCCATTATTTTCGCTGTTCGCTCCAGCCTCGCTAACGAATTCCCATCGCACTTATCGTTCGATTCATTCAGCTCTTCGCTCCATACGAGCTAACTGCTTTTGATTCATCCATCGTTCCTGATCTTTTTCATCAAGTTTATTATTAGTGAGCGATGATTCATAAAAAAGAACCGATTTATTTCAATAAGCGAACGGCTCTGAACCGATCCCATAAAAGAACGGGTTTGTCCATCTTTAATATATATTCAGCATGCGTAAAGTCATTTAGATGTTTTGTGATTTTTAGTTCTGCCAGAACTTGCCAGGAGGTAACTTCAAATGACACTAAATAGCAGAGGTGAATATGTGTTTCCTTTGAAGCAACAGAAGTGTCAACAGTGCATAGACGATGGTGAACAGAATTTGATACTTCATCACAGTTACGTGTAATAGTTACGAGATTATGTAGCAAGCTTGAGAAAGAAAGAACTGTGCGTGATCTGAAGAAAATGCGTATGCCACAAAGCAACGGACATGGGATGATAAGGAGACATGCAAATGAAACTCTTTGCACTTTTTTCACTGTCGAAATCATATCCAGTTTCGTAAGTTTTTTCCGTAACTTTGCAGCCAATGCATTGCTGCCAATGACATTTTAAAAACATCTTTTACTTCAAGATACATTATACTAAAAAGTATTATTAATTGTTGTTATTGGTATTCCTACGATTAAAGTTTAAAGAGCGTAAACATTATTCTGGAACAACATATATATTGTTTAAAAGCCAAACTAAATTCTAAAACTCACAATATTGCTGTATATAATTCAAAAAATGTAAGTATTCCCTACAGTACTTTTATTATGATTGATTTTATTACGTTAATTAAATTTTTTTTAAATTTTACAGGCATGCAAATAATTTGTTCTTTAATTAATTCAAAAGAACCATGATTATCTAAGGTGATAAGAATTAACACTACCGCGATTCGAACGCGTTTAACAAAACAACTAACTCGTTCAAACGATTTTTTGAAGACTGAGAACATTAAACCATTTTACATTAAAAAAAATTTGATACATAAATACTTCGCAGCTTATACAGTAAAGTGTCGCTTTAAAGCTTGGAGCTTCGAGAGCCATTTGCACTATGCTTTACATAGTCACTTATATAAATAGAACTCAGTTTATAGAGTTTATATACTAGTACAGGTTATATAGGTGCCAGTTTATTACAGTACAATGCAGAGGGTTTGCAAACTGAAAAGCGACTTAAAATTCAAAGGGTTGTAGCAATGCGAATGAATGACGAATGAAGAATCACAAATCATAATTACGATAGTAAGTTTTAAAGCAGGAAAAAATATAGCAAAACTAATGGAAGAATAGCGAACGAAAACTTCGCAAGTTATGTTTTCTGCTAACGATTTTGCAGAATTTCAGCGGAGTATCGGCAAACTTTGTTTATTTTTTTCCCTCTGACTGCATTCATAACGATTAATTCTTTCTTATTATTTATTATCTTCGATACTTATTTAGGGAGGGGGAAGAATATTATTATCAGCTCTAATTTGAAACTCCATGTCTAATGCTTAATGCTCAGTTATTTATATATGCAGCATTATCTTCAGTAATACAAAAAAAAAAAAGAAAGTAAGAAAGAAAAAAAAACAAGTCGGTGTTTTTACAGATCGTTGGAGGGGAAAAAAAAGACCGTTGATTAAAAAAAAAATCCCCTACTTCGAGGAATGATAAAAATATGTATATAAATAAAGTTTTCTGAAATAAAGAGAGGGATTGGTTGTTTTCTGCTGAGCTTTGCTATTTTTAAAAACAGCGCGGAAACATGCTAAATTTTTATCGACCGAAGAAATAATCGATAACGTTTACACAGCGCCTTAAAGCACAACAGTTAACCCAGTTTTTCGACACGCCATTTTCAGCTGTATTTCAGCCACCTTCAACTTGTCAAATTGCACTCAGCTTTTCCTTTTTGGGCTGAATTAAAAAGCATATTGTAAAATCCAATTTATAAAATTATTAAAAAGGAGCTATTTCGGATAACATTATTTTTTGGATAATCTATAAAATCCAAAAAATAGTACAATTCAAAAGCCGAAGGTATGCATTGTCTATATTACAATACATTATAGGGTCCTAATTGCGTAGAATTAAATCAAAGTTCTTCAGACTGACATTCATACTATTAGACTGACAAACGAATTATCGCTCCGTCTGAAATATTATGGTAAAGCTTTGAAAAGGTTAAATAACCTTTAATTTAATTTTGATATTAAACAGAAGACACAATTCGCGTGTACAAACAAAATGCCACGAGTTGCGGATATTTAAAATAACATAACCTAAAATTTCCATTTTACATTATCGTAATCAGAGATTGCACAAATTGGTCTACTTAAACTGGTTCAATATTTATTAACGCTGGCGCGTATTAACACCGGCTAGCAAAATGGCTGAAGCCAACATATTCATTGGCAGAGCTGGGCAGTAGAACGTAAACTGTAGGTGTCGCTGCAAAAAGCTCTACGTCTAAAACATTCAAACCCCTCGACATTAATAGCTTTCAAACTAATTTGGATCCTGGTGAGAACTATGGAAACGAGAAATTATAGTAAAGGATTTAAGTCATAATAATTGGTTAAGGAACATAAGATACTTTGCAAGATTTACCTATTATATCATTGAAAATGATGCAAGTAAGCTTCTTTCGAGTATTTTAAATTAATTTCATTGTTTTTTTCCTTCAATCCAGCGTCCACTATAATCCGTCAAGTAAGGCTAGTTAACTGATTTTCTACTTCTGTAGCTCCACTGCCCCCTGTTCTCATCATGCATTCGAACTCCGTCATTTTGTACACTTGAGTATCCGAACCACCCCCCCCCTTAATTTTTATTTATTTATTATCTTTGATTACTATTTAAATGGTGAATTCCAAATAATACATAAAACTGATCATTGAAATGTAGCATATAATGAAGTTATGCTATGAAGGTAAGATTTATCATATTTAATAAAATTTTCATTATTTATATGTTTATTAATGCATAAATCTTTATTGTATTTAATAAATGTAAATAAGATGTTCCAACTCATATCGTTGAGCTTAGGTGATGCTTAATTTTACCTATTTTCAGCTCTTTTGGTTTGCATGATTTCAAACACGCCTTAGCTTTTCTTTGCCTTCAGCATTTTGCTTGCGTGATGTCTCATCTTTCCCCTTTCAGACTTTTCTGAAGGTGGCAACAAAATTCCTGCCCTTTCCTCCACTTCTGCAGGTGTACTGGCGAGAACATAAAAAAAATCGTACCATTTTGCTTTTCTATTTTTCACTTTTTATTATAGTAGGTGGGAAGACATTGGAGAAAGGAAACACTGTACGGTAAAATTCATGTATTTTAAGTTACTATGAAGTAAACTATGAGCGAAGCAAGGAAAACCGAAAACAGGATTTTTCTTAAGGTGCAAAGACAATAATTACTTTAACTGGAAAAGGAAACAAATCTGAACTCGTTCGGCAGATGGTTATAAAGATCCATTTTCTTATATATGATTTAATATTCCAATCTATGATGAAAATCATATAATAGATTTAATGTTAGCCAAAACCTCAAAAGTTTTCATTTTTCGCTTTCACTGCTTCGATTGTCGTCTAGACGGTATAGTGGTTAGGGGAGCCTACTACGCTACCGAAGGGCCCGGGTTCGAATCCCGGAGAAAACATAGATATTTGTAAATGTACGGTGTCGGTGCGGCATGGCGGCACTCTAAATATGCGGCGAGCCGAAAGTCCTCTCGTGTGGATTGGTGAGAGACAGCCGGAAAGCTGAACTGAAAAAGGACATACGCAGATTAATAATATTTTTACTTAAACACAGGGGCACATTTGTTAATAAAAATATGATATTGAAATAATAATAATAACATTAATATCTCACATATTAACCATGACTTTATAATTTCAGAAAACTTCTTCTGGAATTGTAAACATAGTGTATATTACGGATGGCAAACACGCGTCCCGCGCTGTAAAATTTTACAGCCCGTGAAGGAATTTACGAAATTTCTTCGAAGATGAAATTTGTGGAATTACTCACGAAAATTGCGTGTTCTTAACTGACGAAAACGTGCAACATTAATTACAATGTGCAAATACAAGTATTGACATCAACTTGAAAACTAAGAGAAAGAATAATAATAAATTCATTAAAATATGAATAATAAAATTTGGCTTCTTTCTGTATATTCTGTGGGATAAATTTCGAATTTAGATAAAACTTACTGTTGAATAACTTTACGAATCTTTAAATGATCACAAAATATAAAACGGTAACTTTTATTTTATTTTTTGAATTTCATTCATTTGTTTGTTCAATTTTGGTGACATGCTGATTTTTGCCATAAGTTCAGTATAAGTAATTGATAAGTTCAGTACAAATTAAGTTCAGTATAAATAAGTTCAGTATAAATTATTATTGAAGAACCTGTGATTTAATAATCACGGAATTATAAAGAGATTATATTTTTTAAATTCCTGATTCTGATGATTTTCTATTCGAAGAAAAATACTTTTTATATTAACATCCTGTATTAATTTCTACCTTTAACTGCCTAGTTCCTATGCGTTATTCAAAATGGTTTTGATGTCTTTAGTTCGGATAAATTTATCCAAAAGAATGACTTAACCTTCTGACCGGTCAGGTTAAGAAACCACAAATTTCCCAAAACTACTACCAAAAAATTTATTTTCTTGATTTAATGTAAAAAATTTCCTGGCATTTTATACCTGGATTTATGTACTCTTAATATATTGCCTTAATTTCTTTGACATATTTTAATATGCACGTATATATACGTTCATACACATATCACAAAAGATATTCTAGGCCGTATATATACGGCCTTGCCGGTTAGAGAGCTAGATAAGAGCAAGGCAAGTTAATTTTTTTTTAAATTAACACTGCAATTCATTTAATGAATCAAAGTACTACATCAGAATAGTATCCAATTAGTTCATTTTACACGTGCACATTTAAATTGAGGCGAAAATGCCTTTTTGGCCAATTTTTTTTAGCCAACAAAGATTTGCTGTGTCTCTTTCTCATGCTGGCTTGCATTTTTTTTTTTTTTTTAGAAACTGACCTTAACAGTTGAATGTAAATTATCTTGAACTGAGTTAAATTTTCAGGCTCCTTTTCTCTAACTGAATACTTGTTCTGCGTTATACTCCAAATCAATTCCATACCGCTAGCTTGGAGTACATTAAGAGGCATTATTAGATTCAGACACGAAATCTATCTTCCGGTTCTGCGAATAGCTGATAACTTATTTCCTATAATGGCTGGCAGCTAAACCAGACCGAAAAAAAATTCCTTTATTTTGATGTTGATGTTTGATGAAAAGAATCAAAACAAGCACTGATTCAAATTAAAGGAACCTTTTAAAAATCTTTGAAAAAAGAGTAGTTTAGAAACATTGCTCTTCCGTCTATGACGAGCCATACCATTACTTTTCCTGCAAATAATTTCTTTAGGCTTTGCTCTGAAGTGCACAAGTACAGAGTTAGGGTATGCTGAATGATAATTCTCACTACCACCAGTGACATTATGATCTACGATTCATCATTCTACGATGAATTTCCGCCTTCCTAAGGATAGAATCATTTGCTTATATATTTTAAAGTAATTTTTTTTTCTAAAATTTCTTGATATTTTTCCTATTTTTGAACAATTTTTGATATAAGATTTTAAGTTAACATCTTCCTTAATTTCAACAATTTTGGTATCTTCAGGTTTCGAACAATTTGACAGACTGAAAAGTGCAGTTTCTCGATGACTTCCTTCTAATTATTTTCATCGTTTCCATTTTTTTATCCTTTCTCGAAATTTTAATTGCTATCAATATATTCATATTCTTCATATTATTTTAAAACTTAATAAATCGTTTGACTTTTTTAAATATTTGACTTTTTTACAAACGCACAGTTATTTTGCTTTACTTTGACGTCCCAGATATACAAGCATATTATTTACATTTCTAACAGCTTTCATAAATGAGGTGCTATTTTATTAATGCTTCTAGATATTAATTGAAATCTTTATTGTTTTGAAGGAAATGAATTGGCGTTAGTTTAGAAAGTTGGAAAATTTACCTTTTTACCTTTATTGTCTCTTACTTAATATTGTAGTTGTCATTCCAGTGCGGAACGATTTTTAAGTATGCTATTTTCATAGATATATGTACACAAGTACAGGTAAAAATGGGTGGGACACCAAAATTTCGCCATTCATGGTACACTGCGAAAAAAAAAGGGGGATAATTCTATATCTTCCGCTCTACGGGGCCGTTTGACGAAATTCAGATTGCGTTTTCCATGTCTCGAAAGCGCGACTTAAGATATATATTATATTTATATATAGCTTTGTTCTAATGTAGGTATTTTGATACAAAATCGGACTTTTTCTGAAATAACATACCATTGTTTTTCCATATTTCGACTCTACGGCTCAAATTATGCCCAAATTATTAAGTTTTGTAAAATTTGGCGCGAAATTTACAGAGAAATTTAAAAATTTAACTTGGCGCATTTCTTTCAGTTTGAACCAAGAATAATTCACGTGGCGAACTTCTTAATATATGGCAACCTATTTTCCTTTCCCTTCCACTGTGCAGGAGCGGAAAACAAGTCACATCGTTCCTACCTTTTTACATTGTGGACGAGCGGAAAAAAAGTCACATCATCCCTATTTTCAAATAATCTTAACAAAGTGCTTAAACCACATTTTCGTTATTCTCGCTTTCAACAAATATGCCAAATTTCAAAACGCGCCAATATATAAATTCACGTATATCTTCGGAAATTTCGAATAAAAAGGCCTAATTTTTTGCAGGTATGCTTCGAAATACACCTACTTTAAGATGATTGTAAAGAATGTAAGAATAGAAATGATTGTAAAGAATGCAATTCATAAGTTGCAATTCAAAATTTTTTTCAAAAAATTTACAAAAATTATTTAAAAATACAAATTTTAAAGATAAATCATAAAAAATGGGTAATTTTATTTGAAATGAACTTAAATTTCTAACTATGTAGGAAGGAATTAAATAAGTTTCATAAAAAAGAGATATTAATAAATACATACCAAATTGAATGAACACTGAGGAGCTAAAATTTTGAGACCTAATTTTTTAAAAACTACTCGTGCAATTTTTAAAAAAGTTGGGAGTTTGACATAATTTGTGTCGTAGAATCGAACTATGGAAAAAAAAATCATATGCCATTTTGAGAAAAAGTCCGATTTTGTGTCAAAATACCTATATTTAAACAATGCTATATATAAATCTAATATATATCCGAAGTCGCGCTTTCGAGACATAAAAAACGCAATTTGAATTTCGTCAATTTGCCTAGTAGAACGGGAGATATAGAACTGTCCTTTTTTTTCGCAGTGTACAAATATAGTTCCACAGCACTAACTGTGCAGCTCCAGCCAAATTTTTATCAAGAACATCCCGGGGACAAATCTGAGGGTCTTCCACTTCTCGTACCCTACCTAATCAAGAAGACATTTGCATTGCCAATATATTAAGTACGCTCATGCCGCACAAATACTTTATGCTTAGAAACATCGATGCTTTCTTCGAAATTCAAAACCAAACCTAAGTATACGGAAGACCTCAACATTTCTAACCAGTTTTACAGATAAAGATGGTGGATATGTATATAGAGGAAGAAGTACAGGTAAAAATGGAAGGGGCATTAGTCTCCAATCAGCCACCACGTAATGCCTCTATTCACTAATCATCGAGTTAATTCATTCTTATTTGCATAGCAATACCTAACATTAGTTCTAAAACAATTTAGTTTTAAATGCAGTTTCAGTTATAGTCCTAAATTCTGTCTTAATACAGACGGCGTTCACTCCCTTTTAGAAAGATTTCGATAAAGAATTTTAAAAAACAAGTGTTTTGCAACAAAACGTTTTGCTAACAGCTTATTATTTCAAATGAGAAATAATGTCTGCGACTTAAAATATATGCTCCTTTCAAAATTTCGCATATAAGCTCTGGATTGAAGGATATGTTTTTGCGATTTTCGAAGAGAAATATTCCTAGTCAATAATTTAAAAACGTTGTGAAATAATGGTATTAAAATTTCGAAGTGCAAAGTGAGTAATATTATTGATCGGAAAGGGTAAAACACTCATTATTTCTACATGGAAAGAAGACTCCAAACGAATACCCGAAAAAGATACGGACTGTTTCTAATGTTTCTAAAGTTAAATCGTGGTAATAAGAGATACTCCGCCGAGGCAGAAATCAATTGCAGAGTATTTAAATACATCTGAAGCAACAATAGATAAGATAATAAAGCAAAATTTACAACTTATAAAAGCTAAAAACTTAATGTTTACCAGCTTTTGCCGAAGCATGTGGTTCAACGCAAAAAAATTTGTATGAAAGTTATACAGCAGCAGATAAATGGAATTACACTCAGTTCCAAAAGTTAAGCACGGAGAGGAAAATGCTAATATCCGGAAGCCAGTCAAAATTTTAGAGGATGCAATTCGCTGCAGAGGTAGATGGAAGAGCGCTGGCGTGCTGTGGGGCACATTGAAGCAGGACAGTCGATCACAGATGTTGCTCTTTTCTCCGGCGTTCACTATTCTGTGATTTCACTTTTATGGAAACAATTCCAAACCACACAGACAGTTGTCTGAAGGCCCGCAGCCGGTCGCCCAAGGGTTACAAACCTCGCGGAAGATCGATATATTGCTATTGTAGCCAAGCGAAATCGCAGAGCGACCTCCATACGTGTGACATCTATGGTTACGGCGTCCATTGGTAAGGCGATATCTGCAGCTACTGTACGCCGAAGATTACATATGAGTGGACAGTACGCCCGGGTACCTCGATTTTGTGTTCCTCTATCCATCCAATCGAGAGGAGCACGATTACAGTGGTGCCGGGAACATGTCATTTGGAATGTGTCTGACTGGGGCAATGTTTACTGATGAGTCAAGATTTGCTCTGGAGCCAGATGACAAGCGTATAAGGATATGACGTGAACAACGAACATGCAATCCCAAAACATCACCGAACATCACGCATTCCGACGTGGAAGCATTATGCTGTGGGCAGGAATTTCATTAGGATACCGCACAGACCTGCACATCTTTAAGCGGACGAGGTTCTTTGACGGCTGTCCGGTATCGAGATGAAGTCCTAGAACCCATTGTGAGATTGTACGCTGCAGCAGTTGGCCCTACTTTTGTTTTAATGGACGCACGTCCCCATAGAGCTGACATCATCGATGACTACCTGGAGAGTGAAGGGATTGCACGTATGGCGTGGCCAGCATATTCGCCCGACCTTAATCCCATTGAAAATCTTTGGGATGCTCTCGGCCGTGCTGTATCTTCACGTTTCCCACCTCCAGCCACTCTTATTGAGCTGGAAACTGCTCTACAAGAAGAATGGCGATTGCTTAATTCTGCGGTGGTTGACCACTTAATTGAAAGCATGGTCACAAGTTGTTAGCTTTGTATACAGATGGGGGGGGATCACATACCCTATTAATGTCCGTTTTTTTTTCATTTTATGCTGTTTATTTTCACTTTATACATAATTCTCTTTAAGTCTCCAGTATGTCATTATCTGATAACTTACAAAACTTTAATATTGTTTTCATTTCTGTATATAATTATTAGTTTTGTTTTAAGCATAAATATATATGCTACTTTCCTGCCGAATTTTTTGTCAATCAAAGCAGTATTTGTTGATTTTTTTTTTCCATTTTACATCTTCGTGCTTAATTTTTGGAAGTGAGTGTACATTACGAGCCTTGATGAAGCATGGGTTTACCTATATGACTGTAACAAAAAAGTTCTAATTATTGATGAAAACGAAGAGAAAAAAATGTGCAAACCTGGTTCCGTCAACGCAAAAGAGGCTTCAGTAAGGGGTTTCTCATTGTCGCAGGATTCTCTTAAAAATAAGAGGCGTGGGAAAAAATGTTAAAATCAACTTAATGTACTATCAACAGAAATTTTACATCCGATATTTACATAAGAAGTTTTATATCTTTATCCCGATGACTTTCAAAGAGTGAAACTTCATCAAGACAAAGTAACCAGGCCATACTTCGAAAAATACCAGAAAAAATGAAAATTCTAGAAAAAATGAAGAGTGACACATATATTGCGTACAGCCTTTTCAACGTATTCCTACAAAGTACCCTTATGTTTTGATCTACGAAGTACTGTTCGTTTGGTGTGCTGAAAAGAGCTAAGCGCAAATTCACCACGAATGATGGACTCTGTAAAGCAACGGAAGAGAAAAGGAGATAAATACCTCTAGAAATTTTATGAAAAACCATTCTGTAATGGAAAATCCGATGCCTACTTATAGTCCATGAAAAAGGTAGTCAGATCAAGCATTTTAAAAAGTACTCTTTATATTTTACACAACAATTAAATGGCCCCGAAATTGTTCTAAAAATACGCAGACATCCTCAGTACAAATATTTCTGAATACATAATATGATCTTATTAGAATTAATAAATAAAATAAAATACAGTTATAAATACAATCCTAAAACCACATTTCATTTAAGAACTATTTAGCAGGCCAACGATGCTGTTAGTAATATCAATTTAGTATTTTTTTATGTTACTTGAAGCATGTCCGTGCCTTCACTTCATATGCGACATGCGACGGAGGACGTGGACACCATGCCTCTACCATTGAGGTTAACTGGTATAGCGCCACGTCCACCTTTGTCTAGAGTTTGGCCAAAGCGTGGTGTCACACAAACGCCTCGCAACGAGCACCCAAACCCAGCGCCGGATTATTCATCCGGAGGACAGTCCCACGGACCAAAGCACCCTCCGGGAATTCACTCTCACCCAACTGCCCAGGTCCACTATTAATTGAAACAAAAACGAAAAAAATGGTTTTACAGGGTCAAACAAGGGCATTGAGATACATTGTGTGATTCATGTTGCAACTGCATTGACATTATTTGCTTAAAGTATTACTACACTTGACAATACATGCTTAACTTTTAAAACACTATTACGTTTAGAACACTGTTATTTCGTACACACATACATTTTACATCTGCTTATATACATTACGTTACTATTACAAATTTTTAAAAGCACTATCATTAATTTCTAAAGCGCTCTTGCTTTTACATCTACTTGTTTGCTTTACATTTAAAACACTTTCACGTTTAGAACTCTATTATTGCAATACACATTTACTTTTACGTCTCCTTTTGTACATTATGTTTAATACATTGCTTCTGTTAATCACTGCATTAATTATTACGTTTCAATCTAATTGCATGAGTACACCCTTACATTTACTACTGCATATATGCATTACATTACACATTACAACTCTTAAGAACACTATCATTAATCTTTAGAAACGCTCTTGCTTTTACATCTATTTGTTTGCATTACAATTAGAACACTTTTACGTTTAAGACACTATTACAATTAGAACACTTTTACGTTTAAGACACTATTATTGCCATACACACTTACAATTACGTCTGCTTATGTACATTACGTCTAATACACTGCTTCAGGTAATCACTGCATTAATCATTGCGCTTTAATCTGTTTGTATAAGTACACACTGACATTTACAACTGCTTATATACATTACATTACACATTACAACATTTAAAAACAATATCATTAATTTTTAAAAACGCTCTTGCATTTACATCTACTTGTTTGTTTTACATTTAAAGATTATTACTTTTAGAACACTATTATTGCAATACACATTTACTTTTACGTCTGCTTATGTGCATTATGTTTAATACATTGCTTCTGTTAATCAATGCATTAATTATAACATTTCAATCTAATTGCATGGAATTTTTCTGCAATTAAATACTTTTTTTTTTAGAATTATGTATACAACAGCAATTCCAACGAATATTTTGTTTAAAATTGAACGGCGCTTAATTATGATGAGCTTATTTGTCACATTTGTGAACAGCATTTAAATTTTTGAAATGACAATATGCCTTTTCAGTCTCTCGACTTCTAAATGCAATGAACTAAAATAGATACTTGTCACATCCTGCAGATAAAATTCAACTCCAGCCATTTGTTGCTAAACTCCAATGCATTCAAGCATATAATTGAACGTGTTTAAGCTTGCTTTTGATTTCAAAACACAAACAAGCTGAAACATCTAACATGCCTATGAATCCCAGCTCATCTGAAGCGACATCAATTAATTTTAATCATTCATCCAAAGTAATGTTTTTAAGCAAATACATTCAGTTATGCACTCTAGCGATAATTAAACAAGAGGATGAGTTTCTCAAGTTTCCTTTAAACATATCGCCATTGAAAATCATTTCCGATCTATCCAAGTCCTATAGGCGAAATAATTTCATTAAGTTTTATTTGAACTGATGAGATTGTTTGCTTAGCAAAGAAAGAGAATTAAAAGAAAAAAAAATGAGAACTGCAAGGAGAGGGAAGAACAGTTTGATGAGACCAGCGGAAGAAAGGTAAGTCAACATTTATTATACCTCAACTCCTCAGTAACTGCACTGTAGTAATAATAAATCAGGGATTGCAACGTTTAAGAAATTTATGAATTCATTTCCCATATATTCGATGGTGTATATATATATATATATATATATATTAATATGCAGAGAAAGAAAGCAACTTCGTGGTTAATATTAATTTTTTTTTAGTCCAAAGGGGCAATTTGCCCAGAAGGACTATTAATTTCGTTTTGGCATTTTGCGTTGATTCACTACAAGCGTTGTTTCACTTTTCAAATTGTTGCCATCAAAAATTATCGCCCTTTATTATATTTAAAAAAATTAAATAATGAAGAATCTGCATGACTGTATGCATGTTTCTCGCATTATGATAAAACAGCGGTACCTAGAGCCATCAAATTTTGAATAATGAAATCCTCCTGCGAATATGGGCATCTGGAAGCCCAAATTTAATCGATTTCATATTTTGTAAAACTTTGACGAACTTTTTATTAACAAACCCAAAGCAAGCAATGGCAACGTTGTACAGAAAAAACATTTTTATCTCCAGCGCGTAAGACAGTGTATCGGAAATTCTAAAGATATGCTCATTTTAAAATTATTTTGTGATATTGCTCTTGAACTTAATTTTATGACTTAAGTGCAAAGAACATGATTTTAATAAATAAACATAACACACGAAATGTTAAAATAACGCCCCTTTGGACGCAATTCAAAATCTGAAACCTTTCAGATTTATATATATATATATATATAAGGCTCCGAAAAGCATGCTGCTAATTTATTTACATATTTAATTTTTTTTTTTTTTTAGGAGGTTAAAACGTACTCTATAAAAAATTTCATTTATTAAAATGAAGGAAGTGATGAAAGGTTTAGTTTAAACTTTATTTGAATAGAAAGAGGTTCCGAGTTTTTCATCTTAAGCAAATTTCGGATTTTTTTTTTTTTTAATTTACAAAGTTTAGAGATTCATTTAAATTTGCAGACTACATAATTAATTTAAATTTTTTTAGATTAAATGAAAAATGATCAGGTTGCACATTTAGATAAATATATAACAAGCTCATTATTTAATGTTATTGAATTAATGAATATAACAAACTTATTATTTAATGTTAATAGTCAAAACCTTCAGTTTTTTGAGTTTGCAAAAAGAGAACATTTGGAAAAAAAAACCCTCATATATATTATACTTAAGCCTTATTTTGTTTCGAACGAAACTGTCCTGGTTTGATGATGTAGTCCCTGCGTTCCGGCGAAATAATCGTTTCGTCCAGGTTATTTGTTAAAATTTTGTTATTGTTGTGACTTTTCTCACTTGTCTGTTAGTAACATCAGAACAAACTCACGAAATTCATCGTGACAAGGAGTGCAAGATTGCGCCCGTCGTTGGCAACAGTCTTGAGCACCATACAGATGACAGTACGACTTTGCTCAATTCCGTCCCCAATTTTGAAAGAGAGCACCCTGAGGCAACGGTTCCAAGGGTCTCCCACCCCTCCTTCCCTACCGCCAAGCTCTCGAGAGGAGACTTTCGACTCGCCGCATATTTGGAGTGCCCCCACGCCGCACAGATACTATACATTTACAAACATCTCTACCTTCTTCGGGATTCGAACCGGGGCCCTTTTGTTCGGTAGTCAACGTCGTTAACCACTGTCCCGGTTGTCACTGTTGGGCGGCGTTAAATTTTAAAAGTGCTTAGATGTAGGTACAAATTACTTAGATAGGCAATAATGAATGTAACGGAGGACATATTTTAATTGCCAAATCGCCAGACTGGCTAGGATCTGTACTTAGGCAGTCTCAACCACGGGGGCATATAAGTTGTCTTCACAGGACTAGAGCCCGAGTTTATTCTCAGGTTGGCTCAGGCTTGGCAGGAACCGTACTGGTACTGTCGTGTCTGTTCCTCTGGCTGTGGTGGAGGTATATGGTACGTAGATTTTCGACTTTCTCGATGTGGGTTTGGCCCTCAGAGTTCCAGTGACGGGGACTGACGGAGTAAGGCAAGGCACCAAGATGAATTTATCTGATGCTGAGGGAGTGGTGCGCCGAGGCAAAGGTGTTCAGCGATTTTTATTTGTATTATGTTTCAACATTTTCGTCCTTGCTGAGGCTACGTATAAAGCCGGGCAGGGACTGTGGGGTCTGCGCCGCCGTTGAGGGGTCCACAAGGTCCTGATATCTCAACTTCGAAAGGCTAAACCAAGACGAAAATCTTGACCTTGGCGCTCTGCCAAATCGCCAGTTTACTAGAGGCTGCACTATTTGTAATTCTTGTTAAAATTTTAAAAGTGGCGAATACACAAGAATTAAAAATAGTGCAGCATCGGGTAAAATGGCGATTTGACAATTAAAATATGCCCTCCGTTACATTCATTATTGTCTATTTAAGTATTTTGTACCTACATCTAAGCACTTTTAAAATTTTAACGCCGGGCAACCGGGACAGTGCTTAGCGACGTTGACAATCGTACCTAAGGGGCGGGGTTCGAATCCCGGAGAAGGCATAGATGTTTGTGAATGTATAGTGTCTGTGCGGCATAGGGGCACTCCAAATATTTTATATAGAGATTTAAGCACTTTTAATGCTGTTTAGATGTTTTTCCCAAAAATTATAGTATGGAAAATAATGGATTTAGATGTCTTATTTTTTCATCAGGATATTTTTTATAGAATTTATAATGGCATATAGCTGTGAAATCCAAATATTTTTATTTCAGGTTTTAGATATTTTATTTCAATTAGATTAGGCAATACTGCCTACATTACTGTTGCACATGTGCTACCTTAGTTGAGTTCAAACTGTAAGTCGGCCATTTATACTGTACATTAAATTAATTTAATCTCCAAAATGGCAAAAAGAAACTGAAGTTGAAATAAGTTGAAATATGCGAAACATAAGACAAACCTAGTAGCAGCAGCAGGAACTTTCTCAAATATATTACATAATTTTAAAAGTAGAGATTTAAATGACACAGCAATTAAAGAAGCAATTTTTGCATTTCATGCTGCTATTCAAAATCTCAGTTTAATTTAGCCAATTGTTAATTCAAATCGATTTCGAAACTCTTTCAAACAAAGTTTAGATTACCTAAAGTAAAATGTGAAGCTGTCATTGTTAATGTGATTCAGCCACTGTTGTTTCAGCAACTTTGTGAAGATTTAAATAAAATAAATTTTATGATGATATCAGTAGATTCTTCTACAAAGAAAGAAATCGAAACTGCGCCAATTGTTGTGCGGTACATTGTATGAAATTGTGGCGTAAAAGTTAAACTTTTAGATTTAAAAAGTTAAACTTTTAGTTATTCCAGATGAAACTGCTGAAATACTGACAAACCATTTTGTTATAAAATCTTTATAAGGTATTTCTCCCGCCTTCTTAGTATGTCTGCGTGGCGTAATGGTCAGCACACTCGGCGGCGTCTGAGGTTCGAGTTCCGGCAAGCGAACTACTCATTTCTCATATCTCCTGCTTCCAAAGAATCGAAATGACTTTACAATGGCGCCCGAACTAAAAAAGGATGGTGGATTATTTGATTTGGACCAGGATTTGACGTCTGAGTCTCTTAATCTCCAGTCGCTCTTTAAAAGGGGGAGTATATGAGGTATTTATCTATTTCTCCCGCTTTAGCATGCCTTCGTGCTGTAATTGTTAGCAAACTCAGCGCGTATTCTAGAGGTCCAGGGTTCGAGTCCCGGCGAGGGCACTGCCCCTTTTTCTGTCTCCTTCTTCGAAATAAACTAATGTATCTACAACTTATAATGTAGGGGAAAAAAAGGATTTTATAGAGATAATTGCAATACTAATTTTTTTAGACGTTAAACGTAGAGGGAAAATAATATTTACAATAGTTTAAAAGAATGAGCTACGAAAAATTACTGTTGGAATTCGTTGCGATACTCACATTGTACTCTACTGCCTTCAAACTGCCATTGATATTCTACCCACTGAAAAAAAAAAATTTAGTGGTCAAAACTTAAAACTATTTTCACATTTATACGGTTCCTGTCACTGAATTAGAAGAGTTCCGTGGATTTGTAAATGCAAAGTAAAAAAAGTTCCTTCAACATACCATGAACCCTTTTTTTTTCACCACTTCCAGCTGCTCGTTACCTGAAATCTATGAAGCAGTGAATTTTTTTTTATTTCACAAAAACACTGCCCAGTTTTTAT
>KK114037.1:202503-257187 GCA_000611955.2 Stegodyphus mimosarum | reverse complement strand
ATATATATATATATATATATATATATATATATTCATATATTCATATTACATATATGTATGAAATAATCGGCGAATAGCCAGCGAGGTGGGACGTCAACTGCCGCCAGCCCAACGCAGCGCAGAGCAACTGGGACAAACCCAGAGGCAGACGACTGCAAGACTTGGTGGGAAACAGACGGTTTCCTTCGAGGCTCAAGTTCCGTGTCCAAGCTGACGATGTGTTAATATAGCTAGCCATGAATGAGGGCAGACGAGCCCTGGCAAGGTTTATACCGAGGACTGTTAGAGGATTTAGGATTTTCAGTTATGCCGTTGTGATAATAGTCCTGTGAGAGACTTACTGTGTGAAAGAACTATTCTTAGATAAACTGTTAGTCGACTGAACTTGATTGTGGGGTTACCTTTATTTAAATCAATTTCATTTATCACCAGTTATATGTTCATTTTCAGCACTTTATCATACTTTCATTCATATTAGTAATTTCATAATAAAGTACTTTTGTTATGTTTAACTCGTGCTCTTCATTACGTGGGTAACCTTACATGTATATAATTTATACACCGCAAATTTGAATTAGTAATTGTTCGAATTTTTTGTAGCAGTTCTTATTGTTCCACAGCAAAAGCATTGAGTTGCATTCAGCACTCCCATTTTGTTATGTGCACATCGAACTATCGCTTTTGAATACTACAATTCTGAGTCCACAGCTTCTTTCATGCAGTTATGTTTAACATATTATATTACAGTCTACTGGCATTTTAGGCGAATAACAAGCACAAATCTTCATTGTTTTACATCTACTTATTTGTATAATATTATTCAATATTACTGTACTTAGGTATTAACTATTAGACTTAAAACTTAGAACACATTTTCAGGGCACTTAATGTTTGTCTCCAGTCACCTCCTAAAACTAAGGTTTTACAGCCAAAAGGAACATCCTGTCCGGTCAAGTCTCTCAGTAATCTGTCGACGGCTTCCAAAGCGTAATGAGGAGTCATGGTGCATTCATCCCACATAAAAAGTTTCGCAGTCTTCAAGTACCTTCCTTCAGCACTATCTTGTCAGATACGGCACGACGAATTTTCCAAAAACGGAACAGGCAACTTGAAAGTAGAGTGTACAGTTCTTCCACCAGTCAACAGCACAGCAGCAATACCTGTCCACTAAGCTACCACATCACTTCAACATAACCGCAGAAAGTATCCAATGACTTTTCGTCCCATCTGCCTTCTAACTAAAAGTATCGAAATTAAAGTCCAGATTTAAAATAAAAGTAATTTATTAAAACTTTAGAAAAGGCGGTTGTTAAAACCCAAAAGTTATAAAACAGAAACTCCTCTAACTTGTGGGTAGTCAGAACACACTTTCAAATGATATGTATAAGTCGGTTAAAAAGTGACGTACAATCCTCTATAGCGCAATAATTGTAAACACTAAATAAATTAAATTTTGTAGGTAGAAGCATTTGTCTTTTATCATATAACATGTGTCTAATTTTTCATCTTGCTATTGCATACAAGCCACCAAGGATGATCAGTATGGCACGATACTACTACAACGTACAGTGATCGAATTCCTCCGCAAATCCGGGAATAAAACAACAACATCGATTCATGGTAAGCTGTTGTCAATCTATGAATACAATCCAATGAATCGAAGTAATATGTATTCATATTTCAGAGGTTTCCGGGAAGGGCCGGATGATTGAGAGCCGCAGGGCCAGTAACGGTCAGGTAGACCTTCAACTCTCACATCCTATGAAAACACTTCAGAAACTCATCCACAATTACCAGATAAATCATCACGAGACATGCTATGGAACACACAGATGTGGCAGAAGGATCTATGTTAACGCTAAACGGACAGCTGTGACACAGAACAATTTGTGCACGTTGGCTTTCATGGCTCTTGACAAGGAAAGTGATGCAAATTAGAAGGAACGTGTGTGATAATCTTCTGCAAATTCTTCTCGTAGAACTGTCCAAAGTACCTTCGTGGAAGTCTTTGTGATGAGACATAGCTGTTTCATTTCAGTCCTGAAGAACACAAGATAGTTGATGGAAGGGACACAAAATTTCTATACGGCAAAGTTTGCTCTTGTGAGACGCCACTGACACAGACGTTCAAAAGCAACTACTCCCTTTGTGTCTTCATTTCTCCCATTTCTATAACTAAGTGACGTCAGCTTTTTGAATAGACCTTGTTTGTCTACTGATCTTGGAATGAACGTATATTCGTGTCATGGAAGAAAAGCTGGCTGCAGTGTAGTAAAGCAAATGGATCGTATGTTAAGTGAGACCAATACTTATACCAAAAAAATTTTATTTCTGTAGTGCCAGCTGCACTGCGTTACTTTTGGGTCGACCAATATAGAATTCAAATTACAAAATCTTCACGCCTATTTAAACATGGCTTCTTTCTAAGTATTCGCGAAGCAATGACAGCGAACCGAAACTTAAAAAAAAAACTTATTCAAAAGCGGGGAAGCTACAAAAGAGTGATGACTAACCTATGCTGCCAAACTAACTCAAGAATCGGAACGTATTTAATAATTTGAGTAATTTGCACCCTGGTGAAGGTTGTCAAAGTTTTCAGGCCTAAAAAATAAGATGATTGAGTTAATTAGCACAAAACTTTACACACTAATTTATTTTCTATAGGCACTCCCTCAGGGTGATACATATTCCCGATATGTTATAAAATACTCTGCTAGCACGGCCGGCTAGAAGTTGGTCCCGGCGAGTGCATAGGTGATTTTTTGCTTTTCATGCTTTGAAAAACCTTATAGATTCTACAAGTGGCATCCGAATAAAAATATAATGTACAATAATTCGTCATCACCTTGTTTGGCGAGTGGCTTTCTTTATCCTTAATTGCTCTTTAAGTGGAGAGAAAAAGAATTTTCATTTTCCTCACTGCATGCCTTCTGATGTAAATGGCAGCAAGCGCCTTGATGAGATAGTGGTTAATGACGCTCATTGTCCCACCAAAGAGCTCGTGTTCGAATCCCGGAGAAGAAGCGGATGCTTGTAAGCGTATATTTGCTGTGCGGCAAGGGGGCGTTCAAAATATACTTCTAGCCGAAATCCTCTTCAAAGGATAGTAGTAGGAGAACAGGTGTGGAAGACCTTCTGGCCGCCCCGGGAGTATTTTCCTTCGGAATTCCCTCCTGGGCGGAAGCTTAGCAGCTAAAACCTGGCCACCCTTAATATGCACTGAATATGCAATGAATGCACAGGTGTCGACCTGTACCTGTAAATAGTAGCATGTTCGTCTAGCAACCGGAAGAATCGGAGTTTAAATCCCATCGAGGACACAGCTGGTTTTTCGGCTTCCTGTTTAAAAATCACCGAAAAATTTACATAGTCTGTAAGGAATTCTAGCATTCCCACGGAAGTGATCTTTTGGAGTAGCCATTTAGCACCTCCAGCTGGCAAACGGAAGATCTGTGGTTCGAATTCAGGCAGGAGAATAGTTGTTTTTATGTTTCTTAGTTCAGCCCATAGTCTTTACATTGGCCCCAAAATAAAATCGTGATGGATGATAATTCGCTACCACTTGGATTTGATCGACTAGATATCATGCTTCTCCCCAGTCGCCTTTTAAACGTGTGTGGGAGGGGGGTGCTTGTAAGGAACTGTCACATTCCCGCGCGTGCTGTGGTAGTATAAGAGTTTAGCAAGTTTATCTCCAGTTGAAAGAACCATGGTGCGATTCCGACGAGGGAATAGTTGATATTTTAAGTTTCCTTCTCCGAAAATCCTGTAGTTTCAGCAAGTGGATCAGATCGATATGATGACAAATTATTGTCCGCCACATCTTAGTTCGGGCATCACTCTAAAACTTATTAAACTTTTCTCCCAGGGAAACCGGATAAATTAACTGTGCGATCCCCGAAATTCGGCCGACAGACTTTCTATTTAAATTAATTGATAAAGATAGAAACCTTTATAGCAGGGTGCCGCCTTATGGCATAAATGCCTTTATGATAGAGTATAATAGCGTGTTTTGTAATGAGTTTTGTGCTTTTATAATGTATTTTCAGGTAACAGTTTGGAAACAAGAAACAACTGAAAGAGCTAAGAATAGATAGATAGCAAAGTGGGTGCGTTGTCATGCAACTGTTAGCCTAAAAATCTTAAAAATCGTTATCTGTGTCAACTGAATATGCAGTTGAAGATAGGATGAAACGGACAACTATTTTATCAGGTAAAAATAAATATAATCCTTTGATGTTAAATGAAAAAAACAGATTTCCGTTTTGAATTTATCATATAAAAGCGATTTACTTTGCAATGAGCAGAATAAACATAAAATGAACGGAAGCCTTCAAAGCAGAATACGATGAACCGTTTCTAAGACAGTATCTCGTTGCAGATGCTTCTAGGCTTCTTGGGAGATGGTCATCTTAGGGAATATGGTTATCAGTCTTAGGGATTATCGATTTTCATTAAGGATTTATTTTCCGCAAAGCTATTGGAGTCTTTAAATAAAAAAACTGAAATAGGAGGTCCATATGAATAACATCAGTCCATATGAAAAAAAAATTGCGAATAATTTATTAAAACTTTAAGTAGCGAATAATGTAGCAAAATTTTAACAAAAATGACTTAAGAGAAAATTTATTTTAATTTTGTGAAATACTACAAACGAATATTGATTTAAAAAAATTCTATTCATAAAATAATTATCCAATACTTTTTTATTACGTTTTCTTTTTCGGTTGATCAGTATTTTTTTTGCAAAGTAAGTCGAAGTTCCTAAAGCAAATCAACCATCTTGTTATTATCAATAATCTGCTGTACTTTAGTGCAAATTTTATTCGCGACAAATCGCCAACAGCATTTTCAATAATTTTTAATTGTAATTTTAAATTTAGCGATCAGTTGACTGCTGTTTTGCCAATTGAAGAGTCAATGAACAGAAGCGATACCAAAATTGAAGAGTCATTGAAATTGAAAGTTGAAGAGTTAACTATTGAAGAGTGGGCTGGTAAGCTACCTTTCAATCCTGTTAATAATGGAAGATACTATGAAGCGATACCAAAATTTCAGGGTATTTGGCTATGGTCTGAAGTAAGTTTAGTACCAGGGCACTTTCTAAAATTAATGTAAATTCATGGTACCATCTGAATTGATTCTCTCTTCCTTAAATAAAATGTCTGATTCTTAATATTGCATTGGTTTTAATTCATATTTCTTTTTTGGAATAAATTCCATATATTTGATGTTTCTTTCTTTCTTCTTAATTCTAAATTTTCTTGCAACGGCATTGGTATCAGGAAAAGTTGTTGAGCTCTTTATTGCTATGCTAGCTTCTCTTGCTAATCCATCTTGAAGCTTGCTATCTTCAATACCAACATGGGATTCGATCGATTGTACTAGCAGGTACGACATAAAGTAACCGGACAAATTAAAAGGCAAAACGATAAAATACAAAAGTGGAAGAATAAATGCATATTTATAAAGACTGACGTCTCAACTCTTTTTAAAGCCAGTTTAAATGGATATTTTGTCGTTTGCAATCAAAACGTCGGAGTCATTTTCATTTAAAAATCTAAAATTAAAAGTCCATATTTTCAAAAACACATTTCGAAAATAAAGTTACATTGAGCTCCGCAATCTACCATTGCATGGACATTATTTAGTAACACCTGTCCAAGCGGAAACTCCAAATTTTTCAGTATGACGGTATTTAGTCGAAATTTTGAGGGATTTTCTTGATTCCAGGGTAACTGTTACCTCTTATCTTCAATGTCCTCTCTTAGTTTAGATTTTTTGTATTACTTTCCGCCTGTTTTTCTTTTGCCTTTCTTTTTGGCGAACGCCCATTCCAGCTGAATATTTTCCATATTTATCGAACTGTCTGTTCTTGCCAAACAGTGGTCTTTGCTATGGCGCTGGCCTAACACTTTGTTCATTTAGCCTCTTTCCTTACCCTGTTATATGTATTTACACTCATGTCCATAAATTAAGGATAATGCAAAATCAGGCAAAGGAAAAGTTAGAAGCAAAACAAATTTGACTTATTTGTAAAGCTTATTTATTAAACAAAAGGTAAAGAGCAAAAAAAGATACTATATGTTTAATATTATTAAAAAAATTAGCGATTTTTTCTTCCTGGAGCAAATTACAAAAAAACTTATTTACAAAAAACCAATATTACAAGGTTGGTATGATTGTTAATGCATTGTATGTCTCCCAGACGCTGCAATATAAACCGTACAACGCCTAGGCATGCTGAGTATCAAACTATCGATCTGATCTTGGGGGATATTACACCACTCAAAAAGCAATGCTCTCCGAAGTTCCGGTAGACATGTAGGAGGAGGTTGACGGGCTGCAACTCGTCGGCCAAGCATGTCCCACACGTGCTCTACTGGATTCAAGTCCGGTGAGAATGCTGGCCAGTCCACACGGGTGATATCCTCCGATTGAAGGCATTCGCTTACGATGTTTGCACGGTGAGGAGGGGCGTTGTCATCCATAAACATAAATTGTGCACGCATGGCGCCCCGAAACAAACGTACATGTTGTTCCAGAATGACGTCCCGATAGATTTGGCTTGTCATGGTTCCAATTTGAACATGCAGGTCAGTTCTGGAACCCAGAATGATTCCACCCCAAACGAGCACTCCTGCACCACCGTAACGGTGTCGTTCAATGATGTTTTCTTGGTGGTAACGGGTATCTGGAGCTCTCCATATGAAAGTCCGGCGAGAATCAGACTGCAAGCTAAACCTGGACTCGTCGGAAAACATCACACAAGCCCACTGTTGCGGTGTCCACAATGCATGCTCTCTACTCCAGGCTAACCGCAGGCGACAGTGAGCTGCAGTAAATGGAACGCGTTTGACAGGTCTACGAGCATATAGACCAATCAGCTCTAAGCTCTGTATAAGAATTAATTTTGAATGAAGAGGAAGAACTAATTTCGCTCTGTAACAATCAAGATTTAGTTTAAAAAAAAATCGGAATGGAAGAGTCAATTAATTCATTTTGGATTAAAATTATACGCGATTATCTCATAATAGCCAAAAAAAGCTTTAAAAGTATTGTTACAATTTTCTATATCTTATTTATGTGAATTCAGACTTTCAGCATTAACAATTATAAAAATGTAAAAAAAAGATCGAAACTTTTATATGTAGGTGACGAAATGAGAGTAACATTAACACTTTTAAGACCAAATATAAACGAAATTATCAAAAATCATCAAGCTCAAATTTCGCATTAAATGTATTCTTATAATTAATTTGTAATTAATTACTCAATAAACATTTTGTTGTCTTTGTCGTACATATTATTTTATTTAACATTGACAATAATTATTGTAAACTATTTTGCATAGTGTATTACAGATAAGTAAAATTCTTGTAAACTTATTTTATTGCTAGTGTGCCGCAAAATTTTGAAATTTTTAAAATAGTACCGCAACAAAAAAAGGTTGAGAATCACTGCCCTACAAGGCTAATTTTAAAATCTGAAAATTAGTAGAGTTTGTATTGGATTTTGACAGGAACAGCAAAAAAGAGATAAAATATTGTTGCGTGCGTACGGGTTCGTTATGGATTGAACGCACAAGTCGTAAAAAGTTAACAAAAATTTATTATTTCCACAAGAAATAAATCAAAATACTGAAATATTTCTACAGAGATATTAGCACAATATCACAATATCTCAAACGTTTAGCAAAAACTCAGTTCAAAACAGTTAAAATAATTCTATCTCACAACGAAATCGCTACAATCAATAACAGCATTAAACAAACAACAGTTCGCTTTTTCGCTTTTTACAGCTACAACTACCACAACTGAGATGAGGTGTTTCAATTCGGCTTTTATAAGCTTTTTAATTATCACTAGAACAATCTCGATTTTTCTGGATGGCAACACTAATTACTAGATATTTATTTATTAAACATTAAATGCACGCGCTCTTTTATTTTTATTTTTATTCGATGTAGCTTTCTCTTCAAAAAGTCGTCTGCGTTGCACAGGAAATATAAAGCAATTTTAATTACAATTCTAAATAAATAGCCAAATAAATGTGAAATCCGTAACAATATGCTTGATGTGAAGACTTTCTGATTACTACCAGAAAGGGCAACAGTTTTTTTAAGTATATCACAGCGGGAGATGCGTCCGAGTGTCTATAATACGACTCAGTGACAAAATATGCAGGGGTTAGGATCGCCTTTGACTATGAGAAAAAAAAAAGTATATGGAAATCAAAGGTGCTGTTGGTTGCATTTTTTGATTATAACGTATTTATTCACAATGAATTTTTCTATTATTTTATTAGAAGGGATTTATTCACTATGAATTAGTCTCTGAAAATCAACCAATTAATCTCTGTTTTTAAAAGGAGTTGCTTTTTTGATTAAGAAATAGGATAAAGAGAGTTTGAAAGTAACTTTCTGATTCTTGTCAAATGTTTCTATGATCATTGCTATTTTTATTAGCTCATTTTAAATATACAGTTTTATATTCCACGTCTTGTATCCCGGGAAGCTAATTCTTAAAATAATAGGTTAATCTTAACTGATTAACTTAAACTGTTTTAGGCTCTAAAATGGAATCAACATACAACATTAGTTTGCAGTTTCTAAGAAGTTTATGAGTTTTACATTTTTAAATTTTTTCAATATTAACTTTTTGAAACTTTAATGGTAAACTCTTCGAGATATTAGACTGTACCCAAAAATTTTCGAATTGTAATTTAATTTTTTTTCCTATTTTCAATCATGGTTGGAACTGAAGGAAGTCCGGGAATGAAACCAGAGGATTAAAAATTTGTAATTAATTTTTAATATGGACCTAGAAAAGGAGAAATCTGTTAGAAAATTTATTGAAGTTGTTAATTTAAATTGCTTAAGATTTTTGAAACAATAAAATCGTATTCAAATCATGACAAAGTCCAGAGTGAAAATAGACTAGGAAACCATCAAAACTGAAGTATTCGACATATTTTTATCTCAAATAGTAAAACTAAATGTTGAAAACTAAATGTTCTCATACTTACGGGAAAGCGTTGTTAATTGTATGGAGTATCTAGCAACTCAAAGGTTGCTAAAATATGCAGTCTGCTGGATATAATGGACTGTTACCAAGGCAAAAATTCTACATTACTGAAAGGATAAGAAACTGTTCCTTCCCGCCCGACAAAATAGACGGAATACTGATGAAAGTTCATTTAATAACTTTCGTTATAGTGGGCAATTTACACTATAAAAGAAGACTTGAAGAAAAATTTCGAAAACAGAGCTTAATTATAAAAGCAAGAGATGGTGAAGAAGACGCTACGATTTGGAGATTGATATCCTATGTTAAAAACGTAATTTTCAGTTAAATAAGGGTATAATAGGTTCGGTCATCAATTCCCAATCTGGGCCCTACAGCGGTAAAGTCACTGAACACTGGTAGTTCGATCCAAGGTTTGAATCTCGTGAACGGGCTGGCTGCATGGGAGTTTTCGTGGTTTTCCCCATGTGTAACGAGTTGTGTAGAGCCAGTATCCCTTAGGAAGTCCTCCACGAAGGCATTCCTTCCCTTAGGCAGATAGTGTTCGAGTGCTGTGCCATAATTAAATAAACCAAAACAAACCATTTCCCAATCTGTGGTTGGCGGATCACAAGTAGGCTGAAGGCCGCCCATGTGGTCCTCCTATGTTTCCAAAAGTAAATAAGTAAATAAAACTCAAAGGAACTCACTGCAAATACGTTACCATAGCTGGAAATCTCAGAGTTTGGAAATCGCACATGGAAATCATCTATCATTTTTCCTCCAAAGACTGGCATTTTATAAAACTATTTACCAGTTACTCTACCTACGGATTTCCCACTTTAGTCTTAGCAACAAAAAAGGGATTTAAAGCACTATGACAGTGGTGCTTTTTATCAGCATACAGTCCAAACACAGAACAGGTATGCAAGAATCGACAGGATCATCTATCTCATTAATGCGAATGCCAACATTTATTTAATTTTTATTTAATGATGTAAGTATTGTCGGAACTCTAATGCCATGAATTATTAAAATAAGTACACATTTTCTTCTATTAACTTGCTTAATACTATTAAAAATGAAATAAATTTTAATTAATTGCATTTTAAAAATATGCGTATACTGCTAATATATGCTAAAAAACTATTTTCGAAGAGGCCAAGAGTAAGGTGGTCCGCAGAACAATCTGACTTTAAAAGTGGTCGCTACTTAAAAAAGGTTAAGAAACGTTAGGTTAGGTTATTTGTAGGGTAAAAGCACACGGCAGCTATCTGCCCACAGAAAGGAGTGCCTTCCCGGAGGACTACTAACTAACACTATGGGAAATGTCTCTCACTAAAGTTAACCGTGCACCCCTCCCCCTACAGCCAGCACGTTTCGCTTGGATTCTAACCAGGGTCAAATTACTAGTATTCAAAGGTCTTTACTGTTCTGCACTAGTGAGATCCTGATAGTGCAACAAATCAATAACAAATATACTGGCTTTTTTTTTTTTCAAAAAAAGGGACTTGTGTTTGATCGTTCTAGAAATCGACGCAGTTTTATCAGCTGTATTCAAACCTAAGCCAATAAAAGTTACTTCTTTTCCCTAATTTTTTAAAATTTTACATTGCCTTGTTTCTTTTCTATTTGTCTTCATCTGATTAATCATACTTGCCTTTTGAAATCATCAAAACAAAATTTGACTTGTATAATTTGTATCAAGAAAATGACCACGCATTCTGCTATCAATGTACGAATTTTAGCTACTCTTTAATTAATTTAGAAATAATGAAAACATATCTGGGTTCAGACCTTACTAAAATTTTTTTGGAAAGAAATAAAACCTAAAATTCCAAAACAAAATAATTCTGCAAAACATTTGAAATTAGTGATACAAGAAGAACAAAGCAAAATTACTGAACCAAAAATAATTTAACATCAAGTTGAATCCACGCCAAGGAAATTAAACTACATGTAAAACACAACTTCTCTTCGGTAAAATATTAGAGGGTGGGAAGAGGGAACATTTTTAAAATTCTTTTTGATAAAAGAAAGATTTTCCCTTTCCTTTCGAGAGCCTCATTTTCTTACACTTATATACAATTGATATTTATATTATATTCTGGCATTTTTGTGAAATGCATATTAAAGTATGCTTACAAAAGGAAATGTTAGGAGGGGAAACATTTATTTTTGCCGCTGAGATATTTTTATCAAAAGCATTCCTATTAATTTTGTGAGAAACTCAAATTAAAAATATATATTTCTTCTCAGAAGTCAAACGAAAACTTCCACTAAAAACTTTTTCCAGATAAGCACCATTAAGGACAAAGCAAAATAAAGAGCATTAAATTCTCAAGGCTTTTTTTGTAACAGAAAAATCAAAATAAACAAACAATACTAATTTCGAGAAGTTTCCTAACACTTCACGAGAGGGCAGCACTTCTTTTTTCTCCAGCATTTTCTGGAAACAATACAGAAATATTGTTACTAAAAACCGGCGATTTTATTTCATTGAAGTATATATATTTCTTTGCATTGAAAAAATTATAATTTTAATGTGCTTTGAGTCTGAAAGTTGGCAGCATAAAACTTTTAAAATTTGAATATGAAACACGAGAATGTTCTAGATGAAAAATGTTGTTCCATTAACTGTTAGATACATTGATTGCGACACACAGATGGCAGCACGGAACCATAACGCCTTTAGAAAATAAACCGAAATTTCCGGAACTTTCTGAGAAGTTATAAATACCCCTGAAATCAAGGTCAGGCAGTCATTTGTTTGTAAACAGTGTCGCGAGTGAAACGTGCGACAGTTGTCAAACGCTGTATTTGTTTACACGTCTTACGTTTTGTGCTTAGTGGACTTTAAGCTGCGAATACGATGCCTGGTGGTGTAGCTCCTGCGATCGGAATTGATTTAGGAACGACGTATTCATGTGTTGGTGTTTTTCAACACGGACATGTGGAAATTATCGCTAATGATCAGGGGAATAGAACAACACCTAGCTATGTAGCTTTCACAGATACAGAGAGACTTATAGGAGATCCAGCAAAAGCACAAGTTGCCTTGAACCCTGAAAATACTGTTTTCGATGCCAAGAGGTTGATTGGCCGGAAATTCAACGATCCGAAAATCCAAGCTGATCTGAAGAATTGGCCTTTTAAAGTTATTGAAGAAGGAGGTAAACCGAAGATAGTCGTGGAGTTCAAAGGAGAACGTAAAGTCTTCAACCCTGAGGAGATAAGTGCCATGGTTCTCACCAAGATGAAAGAAACAGCAGAAATGTATCTGGGACAGAAAGTGAAGGATGCTGTGATAACTGTTCCAGCTTATTTCAATGACTCCCAAAGACAAGCTACTAAAGATGCAGGAAAAATAGCAGGTCTGAACGTAATTAGAATAATTAATGAGCCAACTGCAGCTGCCTTAGCATATGGCCTGGACAAAAATTTGAAAGGTGAGAAAAATATTTTAATTTTTGATCTTGGTGGTGGAACTTTTGATGTTTCTGTATTATGCATAGATGAAGGATCCCTCTTTGAAGTGAAAGCTACATCAGGCGACACACATTTAGGAGGTGAGGATTTTGACAATAGAATGGTGACTCATTTTGTTGAAGAATTCAAGCGAAAGTTTAAGAAAGATTTGAGATCTAGTCCAAGAGCTCTCCGAAGACTAAGGACAGCTTGTGAACGTGCCAAGAGAACGCTTTCAAGCAGTACCGAAGCCAGCATTGAAATCGATGCTTTGTTCGAAGGAATTGATTTCTATTCTAAAATATCTCGAGCTAGATTTGAAGAACTGTGTATAGATCTCTTCCGGAGCACATTAGAACCAGTTGAGAAAGCCTTGAAAGATGCTAAACTAGATAAGGGTGCTATTAATGAAGTGGTTCTTGTTGGTGGTTCTACACGTATTCCTAAAATCCAAAAACTGCTCAAAGACTTTTTTAATGGAAAAGAGCTTTGCATGTCAATTAATCCAGATGAGGCAGTTGCTTATGGTGCAGCAGTACAAGCAGCTGTCCTCAGTGGAGATAAAAGTGATAACATCAAAGATGTCCTTTTAGTTGATGTGACTCCATTGTCTTTGGGCATAGAGACTGCAGGAGGAGTAATGTCAAAAATCATCGAAAGAAACTCTCGTATTCCATGCAAAACCTCACAGATATTTACTACCTATTCAGACAATCAACCAGGTGTGGATATACAAGTGTATGAAGGTGAACGTGCTATGACAAAAGACAATCATCTCCTAGGACGATTCCAGCTGACAGGCATTCCTCCAGCACCAAGAGGAGTTCCACAGATTGAAGTAACATTTAACTTAGATGCCAATGGAATTCTTCAAGTGTCAGCTATGGACAAGAGCTCTGGAAATGTAAGAAGTATTACAATTACTAATGACAAAGGCAGGCTTTCTAAAGATGAAATTGAAAGGATGTTGGCAGAAGCTAAGGAATATGAGAAAGAAGATCAAGCTCAGAGAGAAAAAGTTGCTGCAAGAAACTCCTTGGAATCTTATATCTACTCTGTAAAGCAAGCTGCAGAATCAGCTCCAGAAGGAAGATTGAGTGCATCGGATAAAGCAAAAGTCAAGGAGTATTGTGAAGGTATAATACAGTGGTTAGATTTAAATACATTAGCTGAGAAGGATGAACTTGATCACAAATTACAAGAAGCTCAACGTGAATTATCTCCTCTGATGACCAAAATGCATCAAGGAGCAGCTGGTAATACTGGTAATGTTCCTAATTCAGGCCCAACAATCGAAGAAGTCGATTAGGTAAGAAATTTAGGACTTTAAAATACGGGTTAACTAAATATGTTTATATTTACTAAGTAGACACAAGAAAACTAAATGTATTTATATATTTGATATTAAATTGTGAGTTTGTAATATAAATAGCCATTTTACAACAATTTTCTGTTCTGTTGTTAAAGCTATATAAGATTGTTATTCATATTCTCCTTAAATTTTGTAATGGAAGAATTGTGATATATTTTGTTTTGCTTGTTATTTCAAATAAAGTCAAAAGAATTTAATAAGAGTTTCTTTATTGTATTTCTTTGATTGTTAAAAAAATTGCTTATATGATAATGTAGTAAACTTAGTCAAGTTTTAATATTTTAAGCTACTTAACTAACAAAATGAAATGAGGATTTTTTTCATATCTTCTAAAAAAAGTGTATTTTATGCTTTTCAGACATAAAGTAACATTTCTTCACGTTTTGAAAAGTATATTTTACATATTTAATCATAAACATACAATAGCAGATTACTAAGTTTCTGTAATATATTTACCACCTTTAAATGCAGTGGGATGTGTGATAAAAAGAAAAGGGAAATGGTTATGATTATTTAAGTATCTTAATAATATAACAGAAGTTTTAAATGTTGTAGTCTTAAAGTATTTTTGCAAAAGATATTAGAAGTTGAGTTGAGTAAGTTAAGTGCCATTTTGAATGGAAAAATGGTAAAATAAGTCTTTGCTTTGAAGGGTTTTATACAGGTATAAGAAAAGTAATGGTTAAATATTGCATGAGTGAGTAGTAATTACATTAATTAAAGAATCTGAATATGGACTATTTAAGTAAATGTCATTAAAAATAATTATATGTATGTAAATTAGAGAACATTGTTAAAAACTTAATGGAGTTTTTAATGGAGCTGCTTACAGTAAAAATTATTATTTATTCAAAATATACAGATTTTTTTTATAATCTAGTACAAAGAAATTTTCCTGTACAAGTTATAAATTAGTTAAAAATGTAATTTGCTTATTAATGCATGTGATTTACAATTGGTGTTTTTTTCGAACCATTATTCATAATAAGTCAAAATTCATAAAATCTTACATGGATCTATGTGTACCTATAAATTGTTTATTGTTCATGAATTAATAATGCTTTAAAAATGTGATTTGCTTATTAATGCATGTGATTTACAAGAAGTATTTTTTCAAACCATTATTCATGAAAAATCAAAATTCATAAACACTTAAAATCTTACGTTGATACATCTGTACGAATAAATTGTTTACCGTTCTTGGCATTAATAATAAAAAGCGTTAAATAATTTAGCAGTACATGAAATCTTGATTAAGATCTTGAGTATTGATTAATTGAAGTGCATAATAAAACTTTTATAGTTGTTGCTTGAGGTGAGCTTAAGGATTTTTTTATTTTGGTTACCTTCGAGAAAATTGATGGTGTAAGTTACATGATAACATTTTGTATATCATAATTATTTTTAAATTTTCAAAATGACTCTTAGTTGCAATAATATTCAGTCGTAACTTTTACACTATTGAGCTTTAAAATGTAGAAGTCATTACTATAGTCAAGCTGCAAATAAATGTTACCAGAAATTAACAATGTCATATATCCTATTTTTGTATATTTGGTGTGTAATTGTAATTTTTTTTTTACGTGAAATAAGTCAGCTATCTTGGATGTTTGAAATGTTTCGGAACTAAGAAAGCTGAATGTGCAATTTTAACAGATTGAAAATTTTAACTTAATTATTTTATAATGTAAATTAAGAAAACAAATCTTGATGAAATAACAGAATTAAGATTAAAGAAAAAGAAGTTTTAAAACTATTACAAGGGATGATTAGGAGTATATTTTAGTACCTATGATTGTTTACACAGACATGATACAAATTAAAGAAAAAAAAGTTTTAAACTGTTACAAGGTAAAATTTTGAATATATTCCACTCCCTATGATTGTTTATTACATGATACAAAATCATAACATTAAAAAGTCTCATTTTAACACTTTTTTGTAGAAAGTTCCACATGTTCCTGACTTTCTGGGGAGGGGGGGAATTACTAACTTTGTCTTTCTCTGACTTTCTAGAATTTTCTAGGTGAGTGGGTTCCTGGGATATATGTTTTTGTTTGTTCTTTTAAATTAGAACAACTCAGTTAACTTGAACAAAAGAAAGAATTAAAAGTATTGATAACTGACATATCATAAATTTTACCCCATTCTTAATCATTATAATATCAATTAAGAAAACTTATGAAACTGAAAACATAAAAGCAAGAACACTAGTTAGAAGCTTTAAACTGCCAAAGTTCAAGATTTTGAACACTTCACAGGCCATGTAACTAACTATTACAAAAAATTTTGAAAACATTTTATAGGTTAATTTTTAAAAAACCTTTCTAAACAAAATCTATTCTTCCAATAAATAGACAAGTCTTCATTATAAAAATTTTTCGATTATATTAGGAATAATTGACCATACGAAAGAAATTGTTTTTTTTAATTAAAAATAATATTTTGGGCAGTTTTTAACCCTCTCGCTGCATATCCTGCGATTTCCATGGGCAACGTAGAAGTAGCAAAATTTGTACGACTCACGATTTCTGCAGGGATGCATTTTTTCCATCTGTTTAACTGTGCAACCTGCTCTTTTCATATTCATGGTTTCATTTCAGCTTTTCTGCGATGTTTAATTGTTTATTCAGATCGGGGATAACAGATGCATTAGTTGTCCATATGTCTGCAAAAATATAAGCATGTTCTATTCAATGCTAAAAAATGTCTGTAGTTCAACTTTCAATCCCATGAGAGTAGTAATTGCTTGACATTTATCCTCCAGTTCCATCAAAAAAGAAACTCGTAGACATTGTTCTGCTTGTTTCTAACAAAAAAACTAAAACTGGCAAAAAAATTCGCAAAGAAGCACGTTTCGTGCAAAGATTGTTGGCGTAGGATTGTCCTGAGCCTTGTTTCGAAGTTTATCATACTAAACTTCATTCCTAATGAATGTTTTGTAAGTATTTTGCATATTTTCAATAGTATATACATTTTACCATTATATTTCATAAAATAAATCATAATGTTGCTTTTATATGATTGTTCTTCAGTTTAAATTTTCCGACAACCTTTTTTTATGATCTATATTGAAAAAAAAATCTAAAAAAATTTGAAATATGGGAACAGCTTGAGTATAGGACCCCATTGGCGATTTTTTGGCTCGGCGACCGAAAAATGTCGCCAAGCCATGGAAAAGCAGTTAAAATTGAAAACACAAGTTAGAAAGCATGTTTTAACGAGAAAAAAAAATTTAGAATATATGTTTAAACAGCGAATTTGAAGGTACATAAGTTAGTGGGGGGATATTTTAAATAGTAATATTGAAAATACAAGTTTAGCCTTGGAAAAGCAGTTAAAATTGAAAATAGAAGTTAGAATGCACATTTTAACAAGAAAAATTTTAAACACAAATTTAGAATATATATTTAAATAGTAAAACTGAAAATAAATTATGTTTAAATTAAAAACATGAAAATAGGAGTTAAGAATGCATGTTTAAATTAAAAAGAAAGAAAAGTTTGAAAATACACAAGTACATGGAGGCATATTTCAAGCAGTAATATTGAAAATGCAAGTTTTAAGTTGTAAAACTGAAAACAGAAGTTCAGAATACATGCTTACATTAAAAATAAAGTAAAGAAATGCTAGAAATTTAGTAAAGTTTACAAAATCATGGTAAATTTACAAAGAAATCCTATACTCTGCCCAGTTTATGTCCCTTACAATTTCTAGAAATTTGTTGAATACATCAGTATTTTGCTCCTTGCAAGACTTAGTGAAAATACAGACAGGGTTGCCGAAATGGAGTATACTAGAATTCGCTGGGTTACCAGAAAAATACCGTCCGAAAAGTGCGCCAAGCCAAAAAATCGCCAATGGGGTCCTATACTCAAGCTGTACCGAAATATGCAACTAAAAAAATACACAATTTTCAAACCTATTTTGATAAAAGAATTACACAGTGAGAGGGTTAATTAAAAAATAGTATTTTATTGGGCAGTTGAATATTCTCAAATGCTTCAAAAATGCTTGCCAAGTTCAGTTTTAGGAAAAATCTAATATATTATTTCCGTTGATAAAAAGGATATTTCCATTCCATTGATAAATGCTAAAATTGAAAAGTTTTGGATTATATTCTATTCTAATGTAGTTTTTTATTACAAACTACATAGCTTCAGGTAAAGTACTACTATTCCCAGTTGTCCTCTTTTGCCCAAAATCTAATCAACTCTTTATGTAAATGCAGAAAGCTTAAATATGGAAAATGGGAAATCTTTAAGGAGCTATTCAAATTTGAAAGATTTTTCAGAGACAATAATGAAAATTATAAATAGGAACAAAGATAGAATTGGAATTCGATACTGAGACTCAGATTTTGGATTGTTTTTTTCTGGCCAGTCTCATTTTTTTATCATATCGGCGAGCTAGGAAGATTAGGGCTGTGCCCTTATAATGATAATGAATCACTGTAAAAACAGTAGAAACATCGTGGGGATCCTAATTCACGCTTGTTCACTGGAAACTTACTTTCAAACATTTGGACTAAAAACATTATCCCCTTTACCTGTGTAAGTTGATGGGATATAAAAATACAAGGTAAACATACCAATTTAAACTAAGCGTAGTGCGGTTACAGTTTGGCTTTCATTATTATAAAGAAAATGGTATGATGGTTGAGTGAAAATGTAGAATACTTCAAAAATTTGAAGATAATAAGATCACATGAAACTATCTCTTAAAATATATTGAATTGTTAATTTTAAAATTAGTATTAAATTAAAGCTAACTAATTAATGATGAAAAGAATTTTTTATGCTGTTCTTGTGTGTAACTGGAAGGAAATGCCTTGATTTTCATGTAATGAGTGTAGTTGATGAAGTAATTTAAGGATTTTTAAATGGTTTATTTAATTATAGCAAAGCACTTGAGGACTATCTGCCTAAGGGGAAGGGATGCCTTCGTGGAGGACTTTCTAAGAAAAACTGTCTCATATACACATTACATATGGAGAAAACCACAAAAATACCCATGCAACCAGCCCATTCGTCGGGATTCGAGCCGAGGACCAAACTATCAGTGTTCAGCGACTTCATCGCTCAGCCACTGGTGGGCCGATTTTTAAATGAATTACATAAAAGCAAATGTGTAACTAGTAGCAAACTATCTCTTAAACATCTAGAAGCTTTAAAAAATATTTATTAGTCTGTATAGAAACAAAGGTGCGACTGTTCCATTTGAATATAAAATATTTTTAAGAGTCTGAAGTGGTAAAAAAAAATATACCAAATGGATATTTGGAACTGGGTGACAATCATATGATTTGTAAGAAAGATATGCATTATCAAGCAAGAAGTTTCCAAATATATCCTGATTTATAGGGAAGAGGATAATACATATGCTGTGTTTTCAAAACTTCACCTAAGACTACTAAATAAGATTTGGAAATATCTATAAAGCTTTGTCAATGCTAGTAATAAATATGGTAAAAACTTAATAATTGTTTATAAAAACCTAAGCTAAGTTTTAAAAGGATATGTTATCAAACTATTGATTCGCTTCAAAACCCATACACATAAGCTGAAATAATTCAGCTAATTAATTTCTTGGATAAGTATACAAACAAATCAATCTTTCTAATAAATGAATTAATAATAAGCTAGTCACATTGTCTGCTGCTCAGTTAAAATTACTGGTACATAGTATGTATTAGCTTCTACAATATGCAGAGCAGGAAGAAATCTGTTTTATTGCTCTGCTTGTAAAGTGTGAACATTTTGTTATCCTTAAGTTTTGAAGGAAATAATTTTTTATTCGTTTTAAATGACTTCATTTACACATTGCGATATATAAATTATATGTAATATTAGTTTTTATAAATATTTTAAATGAGGGATGTAATGTAAACAACATTGCTTCTTTTTCTTTTTTTTAAATTAGAAGTAGTAGTACTTTATTCTCTCTAATTTATAAGACATGTTTCAGACCGAATAGAGTGGAAAACCACAGTTATCTATTAGGCTGAAAAATACACACAAAGAACATACAGGATGATATCTATAGTTTGAATAACTATACAAACATTTATGGATAGCTCGGATGGAGTGAATTAAATAAATACAACTATTCACTTATTTTTATTCTCAGTTGGAAAAGGCATGACTGGCCGCCAGTACTTTAATTATTTAATCAATATTTAGATCCCATACAATCATGATAATTTTTTACTCAGAAGAAAAATTATTTGACTAAGAAAAATATAATGGTTTTAAAAAGTTAATATATATTTTCTTAGTTGGAAATCAAGCAGTTTATGTTTACAAGTCTTTAAAAAGTCAATTTTTTTAAACAACTACAAATAAATAAGTATTTATATAAAGCCCAACGGGGCATTTTTTTTTTTATTTACACACACATGCACATTTTGAAAGCATTTGGGCTAAGAATATTTAAAAACAGCATATTTAGAATTTATAGACAGTCTTGCACACTGGAGATAAAAATGTTTACTCTGTACAGTGTTGCCACTGCTTGCTTTGAAATCATTGAGTTTTTAAATAAAAATTCATTAAAGTTTTACAAAACATAAAATAGATAAATAAAACAAATTCAAAATTCAGAATTTGGGCTTCCACATTCAAGTGGAGGACTATGTTATTCAAAATTTGATGGGTCTGGATACTGTTGTTTTTTCACAATGCAAGAAACAAACACATTTATGCAGATTCTTCATTGTTTAATTTCTTTATTAAATATAATATAGGTTGGTAGTATTTGGTGGCAACAATTTGAAAAGTGATTCAATGCAAAATGCTGTTCGAGGCATTTCTGGGCTAATGCCTTGCTGGGCTAAACAAAAGGCAAAGCATTTGGAATCTTTACCTATTTAATGATCTAATTTCAGATAATGAAAAAAATTATATAAAAGTGTTAACATCGTATATAGCAGCTTTTATTTTACTGGTGAGAATTATAAAATTTTTAGTTTTATAAAAACATAAATGAAATTAAAGGAAAAAAGCTGAGCATCCTAAAGATGCATAGTCTTCATCATAATTGTAGAATTTCAGATTATACTCAACACATAATCTTGCAGCATCATACCTGTTTTAATATATTTACTGACAATTTTCATCAAAAAACTTTTAAAGCTGAGATGACTATACTACTACAATTGTTTAATTTTATTCACAGAAACCTTTCAAAGTGAGCAATCTGGGGAAGCATTTCCTTTATAAGATTGGTTTTAAGATGTAAAAACTATTTAATTTTATGGTTCTTTAAGAATACAGCATTTAATAAATAGTCACAGCCAGCACTATGGATGTTGCCAGTGTAATCTCTGTGGTCCAAAATTCTGCTCTTAGCCAGCACTTCCTAGAATTCTAAAAAAAAAACTGCAATTTTTTAAAAATTCTGTTGCCAAATGACTCTCCTAAATTTAAAAAAAAATTACTATCTTTAAGTTCTACTGCATGTTATTCATCTGAATTCTAAAAATCACTGGCCTTGTGAATACCATTCATAAGTTATGTAAGTGGAAAGTTTTATGATATTTAAGATTTCCAGTTTATTTAAAGATAAGTCTCTAGAAATTTGCTTTTTGAAATTTAATAAATACTCTGAATTTAATGGCCTTTCTAAAATGTGTTGTTTGTTATAACATACTGATTTACTATACTGACTTCTTTATATTGGAGTTGCAGTTCGTTTGGATTATTTAATGCAGAAGGATAACTGCATAACTTCAACTAGATCTGACTGAAAATATAGCATAGCATGTATTTCATTTTGTTAAGCGAAATCAAATACTGAAGTTACAGGTATCTTGGTATTTCAGTTTTCTCGGCTCTCTCATTTTGCAGACATTGCAAACATCCATGACGTATTCAAGATTCAAACCTGAGCTTAACACTGTGGAAATTATTATGTCATTAAAAATGCCCCAGTTATATATAATTTAATTAGAGGATTATAATAAAGTCTTTGTAACACCCTTTCTACCTTTTCTATTACATATTACTGTATATAATTAATGTATTCATGTAGACTTATAATTATTAATTAATTTAACTGGTTACTTGACTCACTTTAAAAATAAAAGAGGAATTAAAACCACAATTTTTGGATCACATTTGTAAATTTATTTTTTTTAATCATACATTAATATATGAAGAATATTTTATTTCAGATAAGTTAGAAAACATTAAATTATTCTTTTCTTTATTACAGCAAATAATGTAAAAGGTGATTAATCATATTAATAATATAATACTTAATACTGTTCTATACACATCACAAATTAAATACAATTAAGAGCTTTATATACATCTGAATGATCTGTTATGCAATAACAGAATAAAAGCTTGCTCTCAAAGAAACAAAGAACAGTATATTTCACATTAAAAAAGTCATCAAAGTATTTGTGCAAATTAATAGATTAAAAGTCTTTCTTAAATGAAAGCAGTGTTATTAAGATCTAGCATGTATTTTCAGATTTATTAGGAATAAAACCTGTTGAATATAAATTCAGTACTGGGACATTAAAACAAAAATGTGCAATTTGTCTTTTGTTGAATGAAAAAAAAAACATCGATACAAAGACAATATTCTATTTAAGTAGGAAATCCTGAAGATCAAATATGCATCACTGCAGATTATATTTTGATAAGAAATGTTATGTGTGTATGGCTGTTTCTAAAGCATTACCATAGATTAAACCGTTTGTATTCATTGAGAAATGCCTATTCAGAACAGAACTTGCTTTTAAGAAATTCAAGCACACAAAAATAACATAATTACCATTATTATTCTTAAATCGATGTAGACATCAAAATCATTTGACTTGACTTGGGAGAAAGTGTTTTTATTTTGTTAAACTTCTTTAAAAGATACAATTTAAACTGGAAATTTGACAAAGCAATAAATTTTAGTATGGTTTTGAAAACAGAAATTTAAAAAATGCATTTCCTTTGCATGAAAAAGGAGACAGTGACTTGAACTTGCAAAGACAGAGTCAAAGTGTCTTTTGAATGTGAAGGATTAATAAGATATGTTTCTTGATTTTGAATTAATATAATTTTAATAATATTTTAATTGCAGTTATGTATGTTAAACCATGCACATAATGAATAAAATATTTTGCCTAATAATGTTACATAAACAAAAAATGTTCATGTAAACTGTAAGGAATAAAGTATCACATTACATAATTGAAGATCCTAATGAGATTCAATACTGAAATGTATAAAAAAATAATCTAGGTAAAAAATTTAATTATTCATGCTAAAAACAAAATTTGAGGAATACATTAAAAACCATATAAATTTATATTGCACTAAAACTCTGAATAGGTATATTGTTTTACATAATGCAGATAACAAGCAATATAAGGAAAACACAAATTTGTACGTGAACAAAGAGAGATAATAATATTCAGATAATATGATGTACAATAATTACATAAGATTAAAAGAACAAAATGCACACACACATACATACAAAAAAATCTAATTATTGTAATTAAAAACCAGTATTTTAAAAGCTTAAACTGATAAGAGGATCTTAAAAATATCACATTATTTAGTTTAAACTAACACAATTAAGTACAAAAAGAAGTGACCTCTTTAAAATTGACCTTTATTAGGATGATAATGATCTAAAAGGAAAAAAAATGGCATATGGAATGTTCTACTTATATAACATAGCTACACATTTTAGATTTCATAAAAATTTTTAAATAATAACAAATATTTTGAAAATAAGGAGTAAAATATAAAAACAACAGTTGATTTTCTTCATGTTAATGCAATTGTATTTTCAGTATAATAGTACTGGTCACACAGACCAGACAATAAACTTTATTTTATACTCGTAGTTTTTATAATTTCTTGAAAAGCAGAAGACATGAACCAAAGCTGAAACATTTTTTTAACAATCAATACAGAATAACAATAAAATCTATAACCTTTCCCCTGCACAATGATTGCGTGTTTGCTTACATTTATTTGGTGTTTCAGATTCTATTTCGACAACATAGTATATATATATAACTGTATAAACATTCAATATTGAAAAAGCTTCCTATATTTGTAATGATAAATTTTTTCTTTGGGGAGGGGCATTCGATGCTGTCTATTTCTAGACAAATTTCCAAACTCAAACAAAATTCCTTTGAAATTTCTCTTTTACTTTAAAAAAAAAAGTCTTCTAAAAACTTTACTGTGTTAGAAAATTAATTCAAAGAAACGAAAACCTTATTTAAGCAAAAATTCCTATATATAACAGTGTTATGAGATTTAAAAAAAAATCAAATTTACAATAGTTCTAAACCTACAACAGTTATGAAAACACAATACTACTAATTGTGTCTATGTATCTGTGATACAATTTACCACTGATTGAATATACAGAAGATATAAAATTTTAAAGATAATACTATAAGAATGTATATTGTAAATATAAATATTTAACAAATATTTCAAGACATGACTAGAACTTCTACTGTTTCCTTATCATTTATCCCAAAAGAAATGAAAAAACTCAATGAAATCAGAATAAAATATATCATTAAAAAATATGCATAACATACATATGTTTAAATAGTTATTTTTGTTCAGAGTACAAAACACATGACAAAAGAAAAAGTTATTTGCAGTATTATGTAATTAAGTTTTTGTATGCAATTGTGCATTTCATGAATGGTATCAAAATGTGATAGAATAGACATAAGAAATGCACTAGTTGTTACCAAACTGAGGAAATAATCTGATGACAACTTATTTAATTTAAACAGATTGCTTAATTTACAATTATTGTTTAAATAGTTTAAAACTAATGCTTAACATTGATTGTTTAATTTAAAGCTTGTTTAAGTTATGGTTTAGATTTTAAAAATATTCAATTTATATTTCCCATTGAAATTGGGTAGAATTTATTATTAAACTGCAAACTGAATATATATTGTAGTTTTGCTATCCTTTTAAACATTATCAGAATTATAACAACAAGTTTAAATTATTAAGTAACTATATTTGAAAATATATATATATGTTTCCTAAAGATGTTTCAGGCCATATACAAGTATATAAAATATTTTTTAAAGAGTCTAGTTTCTATATGGATTTACATGTATAGTAAAATAAACTTTCTAAAAACTGTAGTAATTAGATAAATATGTATATATACATATTATATTTAGTGAAAAGATATCACTTGCATGCATTAAAGATTGAAATTATTAATGCTTTATGAAGCTATTTTTCAATTACATGATTTTTGGTAGCTCTTGTATTACATATATCATGTGTGAATTCACATCCCCAAACGTTGGGATTGAAGGATAATTCAAAATGTGATAGTAAGTTTAATATGTTGTAGAAAGTAACAAAATGATCTATTCTATACAACACTTTACTCATTATTATAATTATTTCTTGCAAATAAGTTGATGAGGGAAAAGAACATCTAGGAGGTTACATGTGTACAAAATGAAAACAAAAACATCCTAATAAATACAATCATGAACAAAATTATTAAATGATTATTTATAATGAGTTATACTGTATTAAATAAGAAATACATTTTTAGTTTCCAAAAAAGCAATAAATTGCTGTAGCTGTATAGCAGAAATACCTTAACTGAGATTCTGCACTGAAAATATCATTTCAGTTATATTAAATACACCAGGGAAATTAAGCATTCATCAGGGCTGGAAATAGGGCTTACATTTAAAAAAACATTTTATTCTCAGTTTCAATTAAAAATTTTCAAAACTGTGAGAGAACTTAAAAATATATTATTTCAATGATAAGTAAATTACAACAAATTTTTCATCAATTTTACATTATTTTCAAAATTCTTGATTACATTAATTGTAATCAACTGCATAAATTTCTTTTTAACACTCCCTCTATTTTTAGAAAGCATTTTCCTCTTATTTTATTAAACCGAGATTATAAAAAAAAAAAAAGTTTTACTATTTTTAGACACTTTATGCTTTTAAATTTTAAAAACTCAGTATTTGTGTATATATATTAATAATAAAATTAAATTCCTTTAATCCAAATTAAATTATGATCGAAAATTTATGTACATGGTTAAATTATGAAATAAGATATTAATTTTGATGAGAAAAGGACAATAAAATATCACACACTATGTTAATCTAGTGAATAGAAGAAAGCTGCAATCACTGAATTCTTTCAAGCAATTTTTTCAGTCTTCTCTAAAAACTTTCTTTCCTTTCTCATTATATATTATATTGAACTGTGTAGGAAATTCTGTACGAATTCCAGTTACTAAAATACTCATTATGTTTTAGTTTAAAAAATCCTTAACTGCAGAATTCAGGAAGATATGCCCAATAAATAGAGGGCCAATTTCAAATTAAAATTTGATGGATGCTATTATATGGCAGATGACAACATTAATCACCAAATCACAGCTTTATTATGTAGCTGCTGCTATTTAAATTTGTTCTCAAATGTCTTGAATTTAAGTGAAAATTGGCAGAGAAAATGATTATATCAGTAAATTCTTCTAGAAAATCTGCATTAATTTTGCATATAAATATGCAAAAATGTATTACAGTATATTAAATAATTTAAAGAAACTTCAGACTTATAATGATAAGACCATACTCACCAATTTCGTGCACCTTATTTTAAGAAACTTTGCAACTAGATATATATATATACTGGTAATGAATAGTTAAGGAAATAACACATAGCCTGCTTTTTGTAATATACAAAAATGTTGTTATTATTTAAGTTTCACATCATTTTAAGGGAAAACATTTTAATTTAAGAAGTGTTTTCATATGGTGTTTTTCATGCCAAAAATTGTAAGTGCTTGCTGCCTATTTACAACCCTGTTTACAGTATTAATCAATAATAATAAAATTCAGCTGTATAGATAATCATGCACTCGTGCAACTCTGAGAAGTGAAAAAATAAGTAGTTGCAATAAGCAATTAACTTAAATTCTTTTTAATAATATCAATATATAATGTGATAATTAAGGTAATAAATTCTGATAAGAGACAAAAATACATCAAACATTTTAAAGAAGGAACACCAAACACTAAATACTGCTACATACTAATATAATTGTAATAACTATCACAGAGATTACCATAAAGTTGTCTTTAGTAATAAATGCAAAAGCAGCTAATTTATTGCTGCTTGAATTTACTACAAACACTATTCAGATGTTGACAACCTTCAAATACATCAGCTATGTCAGCATGTAAAACTTATGCAGTGTAAGGCAAGTTTTCAGAATATTGTTTTATCAAAAAGCAAAACAATCTTACAACACACGTTTAACTTTCATCATTATGTACACAATGTTTAAAAAAGGTAGCTGAAGGTTTTATTTATTTAAATACTGAAACACTATTTAAATACCTATGATGCATACTTTAAGTTACAAAGTTCTTTAAAATAAGTGAAGTATTTTATAAAAACAGTCTCATACTGTTAAGTTAGAGTTCTAAAAAAAAAAAAAAAAAAAACCCCTCAATTTTTTATACGGATTACATTAAGCAAAATTTCTAATACAATAATTTATAATGCTTCAGTTAGTTCAAAAATTTCACATCTTATGTGCAAGATTCTTAAGAGATACTCAAGAACAATTTGCTGATTTTGATCATTTTCTCGTACCTGACCTCAAATTCCAGACTTTTGAGAACATTTATGCAGCAGCTACAAAATAAAAACTGCTTGTTTTGTAATTACTTGTTCTGCCTTGTGTAAAACAACATCCATTGTTAAATTTTAGATGGTCCCTTTATATTGGGTGAAAATGTTTATTAATTGTACTGCAGTGAATATTGCACATAATGGTAGAGAAATTAAACAAATTCAGCCATAATGAATAATATGCTACATAGAATAGTTATTGTACAGGTACATATAAAAAAAATCAAATTTATTTATCCATCTACACATTGAAAGTATCTTCATGAAATTCTCTATTCTAATTTTAAGAAACTTTGTAATTGAAGGAAATAAAGTCTACAGCTAACCTTTTTCAAACACCTAGTATATTAGTATTAAATTCTAATGTCAACGATTTGATTAGATATTTCTGAAAGTGAAAATAATAGGATATTCCCTTTTATGCACTGAATTTTAGAAAATAACATGGTTTTGAACAATCTAAAATATGATGTTATTTTGAATATGAGATCAATGAAAAGAGTTCATTCTGTGTCCCTTACGCATATTCAATATTAAAAAAATTATAAATTCAATTTCTTTATTTGTTATCTGATTTGAAAATAATTTTACGACACAAGATTTAACAAAACATGCCTTGCATAATACTGAGAAATTAATAAAAAATCCTAGATTAACTCTAAATTAATAGTTTTCTAGGTATTAAAACTTCAATCACTGCAAAACTAAACTTGAAATTAAAAACACAAACTAAATGCATGAAAATGAGAAAGCAGTCCATTTTTAACAAAAATTCATGTGGGCAAAATAATATTTGATACTAATGACTTCTATATTAACATTCAGTTTAAATAAGAGAAAGGCAATAAATATTCCTCCTAAGGTTGATTCATATTGATAAATATGAATTGTTCACAGTAAAACATCATACGTATTTAAAATAAATTTCTGATAATTGAAACACCAAGGCACTAAATTTAATTATGACCAATACATAAGGGAATATCTCTTACAGTATGGCAATTCTAATATAAATTATGCCATGGAACAAAAGTAGTAAAAAAAAGGTGGTTTTTACACTTTTTTTTAAAAAGCAATATATCTGAATATAATTAGAAAAATATTCAGTGTCTCATGAAATTAATTCCTGTTCCTACTGTCAAGAACTGCACTACACAAATATAATTGTGTATACCTTGCATTAGATATTATCCAGGCATCCAAATTTATATCAATAATTACAATAACATTTATCATCAATAAAAGGCTGTCACCACCTGAATGGGTGAATTCGTATAGTACTTGTGAATACTGAACAACAAAAATTGTGACTAAGGCAGAGAAACACAGGAGCCCAAATCAGCAGGAGGGTGAAGAAGATTTCGTTTAGGTGGCAAAGTAGGACTCTCTTTGAGATAAGGGAACTCCGGAATCTCCCCACTGCGATTAGGCGAAGGATCGGGTGAATGTAAAGGAGTAGATTTCGGAGATGGTGTAGGGATCACATGACCTTTGGCACGTAACTGATGTAGAATTGAGTGCACGCGGAAGTGAAGTATCGTCTCCAGAGGATAACCCCGATAATTATGCCTATAAATATAGAAAATAAATACATACCATACCATTATCAAGATAATAATAGTTTTTGATTATTATTACGAAATTATTTTTTCCAGAAGGAATAATAAATAAATATATGTAAAAGGATCAAAAAGGAATACGAAGTAAATTTTTTGCCTTCAACTCTGGAAGTTCAAATAAGCTGGAAAACAACAAACAGATTACTGCATTACAGGTTTTACTGTTTCAGCTATAAGGCCTGGTAGAAAAAACATGAACCATTACATGAAAATGTCACATTTGCTAGTGCAGTCTACAGCTAAAGAGTAATGATTATATTTTTGTGCATTATACAGAAAATTAAGCCAGAAGTTCAAAAAGAAATTGCTGTAATTGCTTGGATCACAGCAACACAGCTACTGGTGGTATATTTTTCCATTCAATTGAGAAAGTACAATTAATCTTCCAAGCACGATTATAAGCCCTCAGAATGATCACTGAAGAACAGAGGTATACTAAAATTGATGCCATAATGGTAAAAATACCTTTGTCTAAGTTCTTGTGTCAAAAATATTTAAAATATGTATACTTGTTCTACTACATATCTACTGATCTTTAGGCAAAAACAATTAATGTGCATAATTTCTCAAACCTTTCTCCTACACTTATATATCACTTAACATTTAAAAAGTTGTAAAGTTTAAAAAGATGGAAAATAGGAATACGCTCCTCACCTTCTTTGAGCTGGAATTGCAAAGGGAACTATCAAAAACTTTTGAAACCTTTCCTTTAAGGGGTCACTTTTGTTAATTTTCCGCTAAGAGACTAGAGAATACAAAGGAATTTTTTCCCTTTTCTGCTGACTTTTGTCCCTAAACTAGGGAAACCCATTAAGCTGATGCTTCACAGTTGAAGTAATTATTGAATGGTAGAATATTAACTTTTGCAAACACTACCTTTTATGGAAAATAGGCTTTGGTAGCAAATATTTCCTACGTGCACCTAAAATCAATACATATTCTAATGAATTTCAGGTACTTACGTACTATGACGACTATCTTGGCGAAAAAAATTTTCATTGCTGATTTTTGGTTTATCTTTATAAATAAACCAAAAATCCTGAATATATATATATATTATAAATAAAAATATGTATATAAACTATATACTAAATATGAATTTAAAAAATTAAAAGTAACTTACTTAAAATTGGTTAAAAGAAAACGCTGAAGTTAATGGTGAAGAAAGTGGTGGGAAATATCTTTCAAAATAGCATTGAAAGGCATTTCCTGTTTTTTCCAACAAATAAATTCAGCTAAATAGGTATCGAAATAACGGTGGTTTGTCCCATGTTGTCACTTGTTCATCCATTTTGTGGAATCTTACATCCTTTCTATGTGTTGAGTATGGGGTTATGGGTTATTCAATTATGGCAAAGCACACGAGGGCTATCTGCCTAAAGGGAGGGATGGCTTCGTGGAGGACTTTCTAAGGGAAACTGGCTCGTATACATGTTACACATAGGGAAAACCACGAAAACGCCCATGCAGCCAGTCCGTTCGCGGGATTCAAACCTTGGACCGAACTACCAGCGTTTAGCGTCTTTACCGCTCGGCCGCTGGTGGGCCTGTGTTGAGTATGAGTCTGTGTAGATGGGTCAATAAAACTGTATCGATCACCAGTTTTGGCGAGATATCTAGGTAGTCTTCATAGTACATAAGTACGAATTTTAGTTAGTTTTTCAAACTGAACATAGTTTAGAATTACCTGTATTGATTAACAGTTTGAATTTATGCATGGAAATAATTTTTCACCACTTTTTTCTTGCACAAATTGGGAATCTGCATTTTTTTAAATAAAAATCGAGTAACAATTTTAGCTTTATACATATATTTTAACCAAATCCCCATGTATTTTTGTGATATCAGTTTATTTTTTCTTTTTTTCATATGAGAATTTTCATTTAGTTAAAAAAAATATTGATTAACCCTCTGTACTGTAGCAAATATTTCATCATTCAAACAATATCATTGTTCATTTTAATTTCTTGCATTTTTGTTGTAATAGCTTTCTTTCCTTTTTTTTCTTAAATGTGGGTACTTTTTTAAATATGCTCCTTTCTTTAATTAAAAAAAAACATTTTCCATTGATTAGATTTTTATTATATTGCATTGAATATTCAATCTTTCATATGCCACTATTAGTGCAGAATTCTAAAGAGCAAGTGAATTATTTGAAACACACCAAAAGGTTTTTTGCCCCGAGCTAATTTCCAATGTTGAGGGAAAATGAAAGGGAATTTACAAAATCATACAACTGTGAGTAGCATGAATGTCATTGGACAAGGGGCAGAGAGGTTATTGGACCCCTGAGGAGCAAGGAGGTAGAGTTTCAATGGCTGAAATTTCGGTCTGAGCCATTTTTTGAGACTTCGCAACTATGAGCTATATTTTGGTGTCTTCAAAGTGTTAACATAGGTAAAGTAGTATGTTTTCAAATCATTTTAATCTAACATGATGATACAAACATACAGAAACACAGTGAGTACGTTATGACAAAGAATTCTGTATTTACATGAAATGGAAACAAACTTTTATGCTACAAATGTTTTTTAACAAATTACCTTGCAGGTTCCAGAAGTTCTTTTGCCTCTAGTCCATTTGCCTGCTGCAGTTTTATGAGAGCTAATTCAGTCATAGCAAATGGGATAATATATATGTCTTCTTTTACTCTTTTTTCACTATAAGATAAAATGTTTCCTTTAAGCAAAATGTTTCTCATTACATTACTTATCACAAAAAAAAAAAAATTATTTTATTTCCTATATGACAGCACAACCTAGCAACACATGGAATCAAAGCACATAATAAAACATTCATCATTTATAGTTAATAAAAAATAATTGTCCAAAATCAGTCAACCTATGGAAATAAAAAAAATGAAAATACTAAAGGTATATATACACTACCCAACACTGAAACTGCAACATCAAGAAGGCGTAGCCGGAAAATTATGCAACTTTCAGGAGAGACGCACATTACCAAGTTATGCAAATGAAGCGAAATGAGCAGCTCTCCACTGCACGTTGATGAAGATATAAGGGAAGAAACCTGCAGAATATTAAATTTTCATGCCATTATTTCTGCTAGGGAAATCATCATAGAAAATTTGCTCCTGTCTCGGAGGATACATTAAACAGCAGAGAATGCCAGGCTGTCATCAACAGAGGCAGTTGCAGCAGGCAGATGATTTTACGAGGGGCATAGTGATCGAAATGAGAAGGGCAGGTTGGTCCATACAGCAAATCTCAGCTGACACACACCAGGATGTGTCCATAGCGCATTGGTTGTGTTGACAATGGTTGGAACAAGGAAATGTGGCAAGTTCAAGGCGTGCTACTGAAGTGATGTCAGCAAGTGTGGATCGATGCTTCCGCCGACAAGTAGTGGCACACCCGCAAGCTACTTCTACCTCCATTCTGCAGTATGTTTAAGACATCCTGGATTTCTCATATCAACCAGAACCATTTGTTGTTGATTGGTAGCTAGTGGGCTACACTCATGGCATCTGTTAAGAAGGCTGCCATTGACCACACATCATAGACACCAACATCTGAAATGGTGCTGGGCTCGAGCGATGTGGATGACGGAATGGCACAGAGTCATGTTCTCAGATGAGTCACGCTTCTGTTTCTCCAGTGACAGTCACGCATACGAGTGTGGCATCAAAGTGGAGACAGGTCCAATCTGGCAGCAATTGTGGGACGACCCACCATGAAATGGCGTGGCATCATGGTTTAGGGTGCAATTGCATACAATTCCAGGTCACCTTTAGTTAGTATTCAGGAAACTCCTCTACTGGTCTTTTGGTTGGTGATACTTCCCTACCTTTGGGGAGTGCCCAATACCCTTTTTTGGGATAACACCTGATCACATGCTGCTCGCATCAGCCAATGTGTGCTGCAAAGTGTACGGATGCTTCCCTGGCCACTATTCTTTTCTGATCGCTCTCCAAAATCAAACACATTTGGGATGTGATTGGATGCCATTTGCAGACCCTGCCATTGCTGTGTTCAGAAGATGAACTATAGCAAATGGTTTATAGGGAATGGAGAGCCAAGTTTCCTCAGGACACCATCCATAGTCTCACCGACTCTGCACCTAGACATGTTACTTCATGTATTGCCATCCAAGGTGTTCCTACAACCTACTGAGCCGATGCTGTTCTCGCTCTGCATTACGTGTATCTTTTTTAAACAAAGATCACTTACTGTTCGTTGCTGTCTTTCTCTGTTTGCCGAGTTTCATCCCTTTCTGGCCACTCCTTCTCGGTGTCGCATTTTTGCAGAAACCTGAATCTTTTTGATTAAATACAGAAAGAGTCTGTCTTTTTAAAAATGAATCATTTATACATTTTGAATAGTGTACTTGTTTATGCTGCTGGTATAAAATATTTATGTGGCAATGACAAAATAAGGGTATTATGAAAAAGTAATATAATAATTGCACACAATGTTAGCAACAAAAGTTAATTTGCACGTGCATTCACAGAATGCAATTCTCATAGATGCTCATATGCATAATATACAAAACTTAGTGTGCATAACAAATATAAGAGCTCCCTACAAATATTTAAGTGATGTAATTTATCTTGTTTAGTAATTTTATAATGTAAACAATATGTATATTAAAAAAGTACCGATTTTATTCCTTTCTTAAATATTTCAGAAAGATTAGAATATAAACTATTCAGAATGAACAATAAACTTGGTATTTTATAATTCTTCTAATCAATTTAAAACTCTAAAATTTCAATAACTTTTACATTAACATATAAAACAAAACTACAGTATTAATAAATTCATATTTCACTAGTATTAAATCTTTATAAAGATTTAATCCTTGAAGGTTATTTAATAAGTTTATTAAATTTCTATGAGATGGTACTATGACTTTTGAATGGGAAGTGTCACTCATTAGGCAGGCAAATTTAAGTTATTCTTAGATTGGAGAAAATTTCACTTAATAGCAGTATTCTGTTTATGTTTTTACAGATTCTTTAAATAAGTACTGTAGTAGTTAAAAAAAGTTTTCTGAGATGATAAGACATTTTTATTTAATGAACCAAAAGGTTATCCATATCAAAACAGAGTTGGATGAAATTCATGAAGATTTTGCATAAGCAATGACAACCATTATTTCAGATAACTAAATTTAAACATTGTGAAAAAAGCTCTGAAAATGAAAGGCATTTTGAACATCCAGCTGAATTCGTCATGACTGGTATTAGTGAAAGCAGCCTGTGTCATTACAGAAAACCACAGAATAAAAGTGCTCAGGACTGCTGAGAGTAGGTTCCCAAATAAATATCTGCAAAAGAATAATAATTATTATTTACAGATGAAATTTGTGCATGATGTGTGCTGTGTTTGTTGAATTTTGACCAAAAGTGCCCACAAAAGGAGATTTCAAATCAGTATTTGATGATATTTAACTACAACCTTTGGACTTTTCCCATCAATTTATGATTGCAGATGAAACCAGTATACCATTCATCATTATACAACTGAGTTAAAGCAGAGGACAGTAAGAAGTGAAAATGTTCATAGAGGGTGAAAAACTGTTCTGCCAAGTAAGAAAGGTGACAGACAAACAGTGCTTTTTTGGGGATTCCCAGGGGATATCAAGGCTAACTACTTGGAGGAGAAGCAATAAGAAATGCTTAATATCAGGGCAGATTAATGTTTTTAAAGGCCCTAAGCACTTAAATGATTTTAATGCCCTTACACAAACTTATGATTGCTTTTCCTATCTCTCTCAGTCTTGCTTTAACTGCAGCATAGTAAAACCTGCATTGGTAAATTTTTACGGTTCCTCTTTTCTCGAGAACCTCAAAATCTTTTTGTGGTATCCTATTTCATTGATGCTCTAAGCACGTAATGGTTAATTCAGGTGTACATACATTCAGGTCTATTATACAATATTACTGGTCCATTTGAAAAAATGTGAAACAAAAAATCCAAAATTAGTGCATAAAAAGTGAACTTTTCTTAACATTCTCTTTCACTGGTCCACAAATTAGTTAAATTACATGAATTATGCTTTCAACTATTTCTTCCCCCACCATATCTTTTATTATTTGCTCGCAAATGAATTCCTATTAACTAAGAAGATTTAGCTCAACGGGAAAAAATACTCATCAAATAAGCATGCCATTAGTAGTTTCAAAGTATATTTTGGAACTTTAGACAAATACTGTTGGATCATTTAGACAGTTCTGCAATTTTTTGATGGTAAATGTTTATGAAGTTACACAGAAAAATTAGAAACCTTTATTGAATAACAGAATCACTATTTTTATTCACTGATTTTTCTGCACTTTTTTCCAGCAACTGGAAATCTTCCTTCTGAAAGAAGTCTTTAGATTTATTTGTAAGGACTTGTGAGTCAAGCATTGTTGCAATGATAAACAACGCTTTAATAATTAGTTATTTCTAAACACTTCACATCATTTTCTGCTCTTAGACCTCCAATCTGAAAGTTTTTCTTTTTTTCACTAGAACTGAAGGTCTGGTTAGATAGCAACATCTGAAATAAATTATTCTTTTATATTCCATCATATGAAGAGCATCACTTGGGGGGGGGGGAATGAAGCCCACATCAGGATTCCATAGAATCATTCAACTCATTCTGTGATTCTTTTCTCTCAACATTATTGTATAGCATCCACTTCTCAACTGCAGAGGTAAACAATCTCAAAAAGAGCTTTTTCATTTTGTTTAAAAAAAGAACTGAATTCAGAAATTCAAGCACACATATTCTGTTTTCTCAAAGTATGCAGGTAAAAAAAATCATACCAGCTTACATACTCAAGCATCTCAAAATGATCATATATTAATTTTTTATAATTTATTCTATCTGCAAGTTCCTGAACTGTATGATGCTGATTTTCAGCAATGGTTTCTTTTAGTATATCCTAAGAAATGATGTCCACAATGGGTGAGAAGCTTCGTATTTTCTAAGCCTGAAGTATTCTTTTTTCCCTTCTTTTTTGAAATAAGGGAGCATAATGTGAGAAAACAACATTTATATTCTTCAGTGTTAATAATGTACTGAAACCAAAATAATAATACAATAGATGTACAAATAGCAGAATGTAAGAAGGAATACTGTTTTCCTTGCTACACTGAATCAGGACCATTTCTTATAAACAGAAACAAAAATTAACAGCAAGAATAACCGAAGGGGGGGAGGATATCCATAAATTCTTTGCCAACCACAATGAAGGAGAAGCAGTTCAAAGATACAAAAATTTGTCGCCTCATCAATGAAAATAGCATATCTTCGTTTCTAAATGAAAAAGCAGAAGATCACTGAACTAAGTACACAGCCTTCAATGGAGACCATGTTGGGAAACAAAATTAATTTTTCCCGAAAAACAATGTTTAACCTGAAATAGCCTTTGTAAATTTTAAAGATTTTATTAATTTGCTTTGAATTACAGCAACATTCAAAAATCTACCATACATTAAAAAAAATACATATAACAACATTAATAGTAAGTCATTTAATGCAAATAAATAAATAAAATAAATAAATCAAATTGTGATAAATAATTAACTATTGCAATAAAACCTTTTCTTACGGATTAGCATTATGAAAGAAAAATGCAAAAAATAATTAATAAAAAATGCAACTTAAAAACATACCATGATATAATTTCCCTAAAACAATCTTCTGCTTGCATGTTGCGGCCCAAACTGGTGTAACAAACACCTCTTATCAATAAAATCAGACAATAATCATCCAAAGGTGTATTTTCCACATCTGTGAAAACAAAACAAGACTTACTAAACCAGACAAATAATTTTCATAAAGTTTACTTTTATAAACAACAATTACAAACAAAAATGCTCAGATGATTGCTTCTAAACAATTAACTGATAAGTGCAACTAAGTTTCAAACATAACTTTTCAGGGGAAAAATATTTAACTTAAAATAATAACTCATTAAGTTGTTAACTGACTACATATTAATTTTTTTTTAAAAACTACAATATTTTTTTATTATTTTACACATACTCATAATGCTCTATTAATGTTAATAAAATTGTTTGACTGAACAAAGACGCACGTAACGCTTAATATTAAAATAGTCTACTCATAAGTTTACATAAAACTTCACTTAAAAATCTAATTAATACCTTTCACTCATTCTTCCTGCTCCAGGTATTCAAGCAAAATCTCTTTAAATTATACAAGTGGACTTAAAATAATGCCATAATAACAAGAATTGCCCCAGGTGTAATGGCAAGATCTCTGTAACTACAAACGGACTTAAAGTAGTTCCATAATAAAAAGAATTTCATCCTTTTCCCATTTCATTTTGGTTCTAAATTCTGGATACATTGAAATACTACAATAAACACTTAAAATTGCAGTTTGCAGCATATTATTTAGTTCAAGTCACTTTCATTGATTTAAAAGCAGTTTCTGAGACATACCTTCATGAAAAATTAAATAATGTAATAACCTTGGATCTATGGAATGCACAAAATTTAGTTCATGTAGCTTCATGCAGCTGGTATTTCGTAAGTAAGAAATAATTTGTTTGATAACTACAGTTTCAAGTATTCAAACAAGTTAATAAAGCATTAGGCATTCCAGCAATATAAATTCAAAACATAATGAAGCATTATTAAATTAAGTCACATATATTTTTTCCCTCTAATGGCAGGCTCTAGCCAACTACAGGCACTGGTCACTACTAGTCACCTAATAGGTGGGCCACCATTGCCTCCTAGGTAGAGATGAACAAATTACACCTATGCCTTCTCCGGGATTTGAACCTGTGTCCTTCGATATAGCAGTCAGAGTCACAAACCACCTTCCCATCTAAGCAGCAAGTCACATATATTGGACAAAGGATAAAATGACAAATCATGGAGTGGGGACTTCCAGAAAAATACAAGATAATAAATTCCTGCCCATTTATTGCAGAAAAGGGAACATAATAATTTTACTGTAACAAAATAAAACATGGTTTTGCTTCTTTCAGATATCAATAAAAATATAAAAAGCACCTAAAATTTTTGGTATCAAAATAATTCACTGTTATGAGAAGCAGAATTGCAATTCCTATTAAAAAAAAAAAAAAAACTCTCTAAAATTTACATTTGGAACAAGAAATATATCTGATTCAATACTAAAAAAGGCACTTTTTTTTTTTATAAAAATGCACTTGACACTAAAATGGCAATTAAAGAACTAACTGACAAAAATCAATATGAGGATGGGAATAAATATATTGTCCCATTTTTGCTTCTAGATGAAGGGCATTCTTCCTTTTTCTTTCTCTGATTGAGATCTGAGAACGAGACTAGATTCGAATACGCCCCGAGCAGCATTAAGATAGAACTTCTGCCTTAGAAAAATCAGTTAAAATATAATATAAGAGATAATTGTTTAAAATATTTAGTACCTGTTTTTTTATATCATGTAATTTAGTTTTTCCTTTGAATAAAATATTAAAAACAAATTGGCCTTTTACTATGAAGATGCACGAGGTGAGAGAGTTTTATATTACTTTTTGTAATAAGAACCTGATGCAACATATATAATGGTACCTCAGCATATGAATTTAATTTGTTTCATAACTGAGTTCGTAAGTTGATCTACTTGTATCTCAAAATAATTTTCCCATTGAAATAACATTTAAATACCATTAATTTGTTTTTAATGTCCCAAATAACCACCTCAATTTACTGCTACATGTTTCTAAATAAGAAAAAAATACACTGTTCTATGTATAAAACAAATAATATTGACAGATTCATTGTTTCAAAAGTCCAAGTTTGTCTCCAAATCCACTAAAATCAGTGTATGTAACTCATGCCTTCTTGCACATTATTGCCCCTGATCTGAGCTGAGTTGCTTCTCCTTCAGCTACATCAACAGCAGCTTGTCCATTATCACTTATAGAAATACACTATTTCAGTACTGTTGTAATGCCCTTGGCTGCCATTATAGCCTTTACTGCTTCAATATAGTACATATGATAGAACTGTTATGCTTATACTGCTAGGCCAAGTCTGAAACATGCACATTTTCTTCATGTTTTAATTCTAGGGACATCATCCACTTCTTAACATTACTCATTTTCTTAGAACCAATGGACATGAATATGTCTTAATAATAGTTGCAAATATGCACTTATACTAATTACAAATATATCTTCATAATAATGGCAAAATGAGTTCACACACATATGAAGAAATGTGAGAAAGTGAGCATAAAGTATTATACAGCCAAATAATAGTGGTGCAGCAAACCTCTCACTTGGGATCTATCTTAACTTTTACTTGTAGCCAGATACAAAAGTTTGTTCAAATACCAGGTCTATCCTGAAAATTTCATAGCTAGATACATTCATAGCCACAAGCACCACCATATTTTTTTATATAATGGTGAAAATACAAAAGTCTCAATTATTTTAAACAGAATTCATTTATAATGAAATACTATGAATATACAGTACAAAGTCTGAGATCTGGACATCCAATATCCAGAATGATCTAAAATCCGGATCTCAAAATTGCCAACAATTTTTTTTAAACGCTTTATGCATGGGGCATTTGATTCCCCCCATTAGATAAAATAAATCTAGCATAAAGCATATAATAATTAAATAGCAGGTAGATTTTATGTCAAGCAACATAGGATAAAATGAGAAGTAAAATAATAATCAGCAATAAAAAGACTGGCTGTTGTCACCACTGCTGCTTGCCTAGAGAGAACCTGCTGATCAGAACAAACCTGAAAGGCCCAATTTAGGCATGGTTGGCAAGTTTTGAAAGTTAGTTGGGTTCTGTCTGATGCAATTAGTGTTGTAGCTTCGTGCAGAGTTCCAGAGGTTGTAACACAGTTAACCTACTTTAAGGTTCCACTAAGCCACTAAAGCACCAAATATTTTGCATTGTTTTGCATTATTTCAAATCTTACTAGATGCTAAGAATTAAGTTTTACATGAATTTTACATTTTTGTACTTTATCTTATGACCACGGTAAGGATAAATGAAAGGCAATAACTCCCTTTAATATGCAGAGATAATTTTTAAGGATAAGCAGTTATAAGTAATTTAATTAAATTAGCTAGTTAGATAACCTCAGTCATTATGAATTTACATGGCCACTATTAAATTTTATTTATTTTTTAACAATAATTTTTAAAAAAAGCCCTATTAAAATCACAATCTAAAATTTCACAATTTAAAATGCATGTAATTTATGACATTGATTCTTAAACGATATTAGGATCATTACACATTAAACCCACTAAACATTTATGTTTTGTAGCAACAACACTCAACAAAATATTTATGCATCTTTTTAATTGGAAGCTTTCTCAGACATTTTGGCTAATTTATATCAATTTCCTCCTCTTTAAGCATCTTTTCTAACAATCAGAAATTTGTCTTAATACACAAACTAATGTCCTTGTGCGAACATCTTCAATGTACCTATGAGGATTTATTTGATCTGGCAAAAGTTAAGTGGTCCAAAATCCCCACACAGACGTGAAGCAAATTATTGCTATGTCTGAAAGTAACTAAAACGTCAGACAAAAGTTTAAATAAGACTCTTAGTTAAAAAGAACTTAAAACATAAATGCATGTTCTTATGCTAACAAAATCAATTACAGCTCATGGTGGTGTAATTAAACAAAAGGAGTCAAATTCAAACTAAAAATGTGGACTAGTGGTCAAAGACTAATTTAATTTTAATTTAAATTTTAATCAATTTAATTTCAATTTAAGCTGGCTCAGTAACTGTATCATCATAACAAATTTCAATTCAAGCTGGCTCAGTAACTGTATCATCATAACAAATTTCAATTTAAGCTGGCTCAGTAACTGTATCATCATAACAAATTCAAATGTCAGCAGTGATAATTAATGCAAAGACGAATAATTACAAATGATCAGAACTGGCAGGAATTAATGCAGTGAGCAAGTGGAGGTCAGAAACACACTCTGTCTTACACTCAAAAAACCTCAGTTTAAAAACGCTAAGTGATTTGCATTCTGGATTCTGAGGAAATAGAAATGAAAAAATTACAATAAAGGCTGAAATTATAAACAATTGGGTAATTTACATAATAATAACTGTACCTATCTTTGAAGAAAATTTTTTTTCTCTTTATGTATTTTCTTTCTTCAACACATTTCCTTTTCATTTTAGAATTTTTGGATTTAAAGATTTCTATTATTCTAAAAAAACTAAATGCATTTAAAATGTATAGAAAAAGCTGCTAATTTTATTTCTTTAGTCACATGAACATTCAGAAGACATATGAAGTATATATGGTAAAGGCTGGTTACAGAGCTGGTGTGGCAGAATTTTTTAGAATTTAGTGATACACCAAGCAACAAAATCTAGAAATGACAAAAATTTTAGAATTTAAAGCAGGCACTGGAAGCAGAATTTAGAAAGGCACTGGAAGCAGAATTTAGAAAGGCAGTAGGCAGAATTTAGGATCCACAGAGATTGCATCAGGTGGGACAATGCTTAGCGCCAGCCCTATGTATGATGCAGTAAGACAAATTAGACAAATCTTTTAAATTGTCAGGTTTCAATTTCTTTATTAATGGAAAAATTCTTTTTTATAATGCCTGTCTATGTAACAAGATTAGAAGAATTTTTGATATTTTCCATGCTTGTGTCTAGTGAAAAGTAGAGAAAATAAAGTGAAGATAAACATGTTAAGAAAAAGATTCTAGTATCAGAAGTAAAACATTCAAATATCATGTTTTCATTGTTCTTCAAGATATTCTCCAAAAAGTAAGAAATTCATTGCAAACTTTCTGTTAAATATATCCATTACACATTAATACCATGGAGGCATTTATTTTCATTATGTCACATTTTTCTGGAATCTTCTAGAAACATGGGTCTATAAATCTTGCTTTCAAATCCTTCTAAACATTCTAAGCTGCAATGTTTAAAATCCTAAAAAAATTTACCTATACCAGAATTTACCAGAATTCTGTAATAGCAAAAAGCCAGAAATATTTTGGAAAAAAATCAAAGAGGAGAAGTGTAAAATTAATTTTATAGAGAAAACTGATGCACATTCTGAGACAATAACATGGGGAAAAACTCTTACCATGAAAAAATTAAAAAGAAGATATTTTTAAGTAATTACACAGCTATTTTGCTTTTGATAAGAACAGTTTTGTAAATTGTGCTTTATAGCATTATACCTTGTTTATTTTTCAGATTCAAAATATTGCATAAGTAGCCAAAATAGAACTTTATAACATGACAGCAAAAAATAAAAATGTTTTATTTTAATGTTATTTTCTAAATGTAATTTCTTAAAAATTTTCTATAGAAACTGATCTTAAAATTGCCAAAATGTTGATAAGTCGCCAGATTTAGAACCATTTAATAAAAGAATTCCCATCCCCAAAAGCGAAAAGTTGTTTAAGAGCTCTCATTAGGATAAAGAAATAATTTTAAAATGCTTATGTTTCACTTCTTGCTCAGAAACTCAAGTATCCCACCATTTATATTAGAAAAAGGAACAAATTATAATCCATGAACCCATTCAAAAGATAACCATATTTGTCAGTAAATTGTCAAAAATATTCCTCCAAAATGCTAATTCATACTCATAATGGCAGTAGTAAAAACAGACAGAAATTTTAGGACTTTCTACCCATTTTGGCCAAAAATTAAGGACTTTTATGGACCAAAAATCGATTTAAAAAAACCTAAGGACTTTTAAGGATTGTACGAATCCTGGGTTATTGAAAATGAAAAAAATTTCTATGGACAAATTAGTCAGAATTCTCGACACAGTAATTACAGGACTTCAATGGAACTTTGTAATTGAATAAGAAATTACGTCTGTCTACGGAATTAAAGAGAAAATATTAGTACTAAAAAAGCAACTTAAACAACTTACATTGAAATAAATGTTTAATAAAGTAAACAAAGAAGTTTTAAGCTCTTTTTTTTGGGGGGAGGGGGGTAAATTTTGTTACCCTTTAGATCATAAATGCTTCATTATTTTGCAAATCATGATTTCATATTTTTAATTTTCTCATTTCTACATGTCATCTTACAAGTTTTAAACTGATGATCTAATATCTGGAAAAATCCCAAATCCGGAATCGCTGAAGTCCTGATCTCGGACTTTGTACTGTATATATTCCACAAATACACAAGACTGGATACAAATATGAATCCCGAGGTATATTATTGATTGATTACTACAGTAAAAGTTTAATGTTACTTAAAAAATATAAATTTTGTTTCTAGAAATATCATCTAATACCTTTGGCATCTTCTAGACTAGAATACACATTGTTGACTCTACACAAAATGTTTTGTGTGAGTTCACGATTTTTTGCTATCATAGGAAAACTGTTCCATATATAAACAAGCTCCTAAAAGAGATCAAAATAAAAAATATTCAGGATGTAATCTAATTTATGTCATATAAAATACAAATGATAAAGCTGCTAACTTTCACTGGAAAATTTTAGTAAATTAACGTTAAAAATTACAAATCATACATACCAATGCAGGAACAATAAGACGACCACCCTGTGAATTATATTTGTTGGCTTTTCTTACAACATACTTTTCCAAAGGAATTGATTTCCCAGCCAGTTTTTGTTTGAGACTAGGAACTTTCCTGATTTGAAAAAGAAGGTAGTTAGTTATCATGATACATATCAAAATAAAATAAATAGTAATAATAAAAAACACAGGAAAGAATAATTTTAAACACATACTTCAAAAGAAATTATAGAAAATCAGTTAAGAACTAAGTGCCTTAAAAGAACTGCTTCCATGGAGCAGTTTCTCAGGAAAATTAGCTGCTACTCATATTACACACTAACAGAACAACAAAAATATCATTCAGCCAACCTTCCACTGCTGCTCTGCAGTCCATTAACAAGAGCTCTCCATCAAAGTATTACTCGTATTTAAAGTGATATAACGAAGTAATTCTTAGCAGTTAGTAATTTCTTTATTACTTTTTAACTAAAATCACAAGAACACTTAATTTTATTTTGGTTAAAGAATACCATTTTATCAAATTTATGACTTCCAAACTACAAAACAACTTCATTTGTTATAGTAAACATACAGCCTACAGAAAAGACAGAGGGAGACCCCAATTATTCAAATTGTCTTAATTTGGATAATTGGAGTTCTACACTATATACAGCAGTTTTTATATAACAAATACAATTGACTGTTAACCATTCATCTGCTAACCTGCCTGAAAAAAATTATAAAAATTCATTTAAATTAGTTATCTTTCCAATTTTGTGAAATAACTTATTTACTTCAATTACTACTTAATATTTAAAAAATAATTCATTCCAGCACAAAAGTAAGTGTTATTATTTATCATAACTAGATATCTGAAGGCACATATACACCATCATCAATAATAATACTACTAATAATAATAAAATTAAAAATTCAAAGCAATCACTTAAATGACGTTATGAAGATAGGATTCCTGAATGTGCAATGTACATAAATTCACTGCTGAAAGAGTTATGAGATAGATGTTTCAAATGAACATACGAAGGGTGACCACATAGAATTTCATGATAGCTCTACACTTTTTATATTGAGATAGACTGAAAATTTTTAAATATGCTGAATATACTATACAGAATTTTTTTACTCATAATAATTATATTTTTCTCTTAACTAAATGGTAAAAGATTAGAAATACAAAAAATTTAGCAAAATTTTAATAGGACTAAATTTTGTATGCAGTTAACTTATAGCCATTACTTCTAAAGTCCACTCTATTTATCTAAATATCCCTTTCATATTATGGCTTCTAAAACTTTTTTAGATAATAATGAAATAATAATTTACCCCATAAGATCTGTAATAGTGTCTTTCAGTTCTGGATGGCCTTCTTCCATCATCATGTACAGGACAGAAGCATGTACATAAGTATAGATGGCTGGTGACCACTTGCATTCTAATCTAAGTATATCTGAACATTTTGCAGCTTCCTTCCAATCACATTTAAAACTATTAAAAACAAATTTATAGATAGCAATTTTTAATAACATTAGAATTTTATTCAAATATAAAATACATTTTATTATTTCAGAATTTTCATAATATTTTTAGAATAATAAAAATAATTGCATTTCCCCTCCCCCTTTTGCTTTAAAAAAAATTTTTTTTTATTGAACACTTTTTCAATCTTACATACCAATTAAATACATGTTAAATAAACTTCTCATTCAAATTAATTCACACGTGACATTGAAATGTATTAAAACTTTTAATATATATTTTCTACTAACAATTTTAATACCAGAAATTTCTACTACTTTTATAATACATATTCGTACTAAAAATATGTATTAAAACTTTTAATTCATATTTTGTTTCATACTTTTTCAAAGAAATCAGTAGAAGATTTTTAACATGCTTAATTTTATTAAAAACAAAACAAAACACTGGATAAATCATAACAGAATGTTTTAATAGCATGTGCTTTAAAAGAACTATACTGTTAAGTTGATAAAAAGCTATAAATTTATGTGCCCATAAAACTTTTATTTTTAATAATTTAAGCATTTTTTTTCATCTTTTTTTCATCAATTTAAGCAATTAACATTAAGCTCATTTCATGGATGAAACATACACATTATTAGCATGAATTAATAATTTTTTCCCTCTGTAGGTATATAAAAAGAAATTATTAATAAGATTTTAAACTTTAATTATAAACATATCAGTAATATCACTCTAAAAAGTGCTTTTTTACATTTGTTCATTAATATGCTACTATTCAGGAGAACTGCAATATCAAGGAAAAACTATCAGACTCAAAATTTGGCACATTGATTAGTTATCATAAGAGATTCAAATGATTAAAACTTCAATTTTAACAACAAAGGGAATATGCACAAAACTGTGGTTGCAATCTGACTTGGAGACAAAGAGGGCCACAGACAGGAAATAACATTTATCACTTGAATAAAATCATTTGTTATAGCACTGAAAGTAAGTAAGCTTGTCTCAAAACAAAGCATGGCAACATTATAAACAACTAATCGGCTAATGAAAGCAATTACTTCATACCAAGAAAAAGTAGCTCATGATGGGATGATAGTACATTTATATACACTTAAGGGCAATGGACAGAAAAATATGTGTTGAACTGGTATAAGACAATTGGAACATGTACAGATATGACAGAACAGAAAGACTACCTTGTATAAAGGACAATGATAGATCATGGAGAACTTCCAATGTATTAATACAATACAGGAAGATAATAACATATGAGGTAATATATGGTAGCACTGTTTTGCTGCTTTAAGGGCTTGTAGTTTTGTGACTATTGTGCAGCCTCCAGTGACTTCCCAGCATCAACTTCAGAGATTACAATGTTATAGAGAATGAAGATACTAGGACTATGAACTGAAACATATCATCTCCTCCTACAGATAAGCAGATAGCTTTAGTACGTTTTAGCATCCTCAAACAAACCAAAAACCATCTTTTCCTGCAAATCTAGCTTCAAAGAGCAGACTCGTAATGGTTGGATCTCTGTTCACCGACACAACGGTAAAAGTCATCTGAAAGGCTGTATTTCAGAGCATCAGAGTGGTACAACTATTAGTGTCATGTTGTGCAGTAATATCATATTTCCACAACTTAATGCTGTTGGGCAAATGCTGATGTTCACATCTTCAACAAATGAAATGAAATTGAATGTCTTGAAAGCATTCATGAAATTCTGGAACCAGAAATTTTACCATTACCACAAAACAACCATGGAATTATATTCTAACTGGAAATGCTACTTGTCCATGTTGCACATATTGCTCAATGCTTCTTAAGTAAACATCAAATGTGTTATTATTGTTAACCTATAAAGTCACCTGAGAACACATGAAGTATGATTGTTAGAAGATTCATCCATATCAGTGCTGCCAGAAATTTTTCAAGTAGCAAGAGAAGAATCAAAAAGTCACAAAAAGTAGCACATAATATCAGAGATCATGCCATTTTCATAATGTCATAGTTATGTATGTTTTTATTGTCTTGGATGTTATCATATATATTTAGTCCTTATTGGCTTATAAGTTATGGACTGTAACATGATTCTTAGTTGTTTTAATTATGAATTTCAGTTTTGACAAAAACTTTAAAACCATATTATAAATCCTCCATTGTTTAAGCATTCGTTATCTTCGTTTAATTAATTCTCAGTTAATTTAGGTTTTTATTTTAAATTAATTTGTCCATATCCATTGTTAAGAGTTTTCTCGTGTTTGGATTGTTAGAGCTTTTGTACTAATTTTTTTGAGTTGGCTGTTCATTTTTCTAATTCATTATTTTTTGCTTTATTTTAATTGTTAATGCTTTTCTGTGAATTTTCTGTTCTGCTTGGTTGACTTATTTAGCTTCATCAGATTCTGATTACTAATAAAATTATCATTTTTCCATTGTTAAATTTTGTTTGTGTTGTTATTTAGAAAACAGATTTTCCTTTAAGTAATCTTAATTATTTAGTTCTCAGCAATATTATAATCAGGAGAAATAATTTCATTTCTTTCGCTGCTTGAGTACCCAGTATATGGCACTCAGACTATAAACTGCTTCATTATCACCATAGAACTGGGAGAAACACTGACTTAAAGACAAAATTTGTAAATCGATAAAATTGCCAATATTAATATTAAGGTGCATAACTCTGTTTTGCAATATTATTCCTTTTGTTACCATTGCTTTTACACAATTCACCTATCTATGAATAATACAATAGAATCTCTGCTCCATAAATAAAAGAAAAAGTTTCATGCAATTGGCCTATCTTTTAGTAATACAAGCTTTGCTCCATAAGTTTAAAAAAAAAAAAAATTAAATTGCCCTTTACACGAAAGACAAACAACTAATGTACACATTGTTTCCTTATAATATTTTTAGCATTATTTTTTTTATTACATACATCATTTATGCATCCATATATCTATCTATCTCTATATAAAATTTCCTCAACCCAAGCAGAATATTTTAGTATGGAAAAGAGAAAATTTACCAACATATATGCTAAATAAATAAATAAATGTTGTCCTTCCCTTAATATTGAAATTTTGTTTTTCAGAATTTTAAGCGTAAAGAATGATGCCTTCGAATTTTATTGGAATTTTACAAATACAATGAGATAGCTATTCCAATTATGAACAGACATCCACATTTTAATTTTTGAAGTTTAACTCAACTAACTAGCTAAGATAGTATGTATCAGTTGTAAAAATATTTCATTTTAAATTTAATGCTTTTCTTTTTTAATAGCTGGGCACTTTATTTAATAGGCATTAACCTTGCGGCACTACAATAGCCAGAAGTGGTAGGCATTTTATTATGGAAGCAATTAACAGATGGCCACCGTTTCCTCCCTGTGAAGGGACGGACAGTTACAACCTTGCCTTCTCTGGGATTCGAATCCGGGCCCATCGCCACAGCAGTCAGGGTCACTAACCACTATACTGGCTGGGCAGCTTATTAAATTTAATGTAACATTTGAAATAAAATATATTTGAGAACAAACATGGTGAACAGTCTCTAAGATTGATGATTCCAGATAATTTTTATTTTCTGTGGACTAATCATTTTATAGAATGAATGCAAATTTATGTTCTTATAAATACAGGCCATTTTCAGAAATGGTTCTCTCGAAAGAATCTACTGTAGTCATATAGTGCAGTGAAGATATCTTACCTAGTGTCATTGAAAAATAAATTTTTCATATTGAATTATTCTAGTTTGATCTGTATAATTAATTTAGACAGAATATTTCTTCACTTTAAAATAAATTAACTAGTACTTGAAATAAAATAATATATTACAGAATAAAGCACCACACCATATCTGATTAATTTCCAAATGCTTAGAGAAAAAAACTTATAAAATGCACATTTTTACTTCCTTGAACGAAGTAAAAAGGAAGTACTGCAATCGTGAAAAATTTTGGGTACCATATTTCAGCGAAAATATCTATTTTGACCACTATCGAATGCAATTTAATGATGTTTTTGAGTGACATCCATATGTAAGGACAGAATAAAAGACTCTTTTCCCCAAAAAATTATTATAAAACTGATTTAAAATGGATTTTGAAGAGTTTTTTTTTTGTGGCATCTGTGCTTACGTACGTATGTATGTATCTTACATAACTCAAAAAGGAGGAGGCTCAGAATGTTGAAATTTTGAACATTGGGCTGCTATAACATATAGATGTGTAACTCACATTTGTGTTGCAATCGACCGTACCAAAAGTATATAAATATATATATATATATATATATATCCACTCTGTTACTCAGATCAGTGAGCTCAGTTTCTTTATTCTTATAGGTTTGTAAACTGTGCATTTTTTGATTTAAAAATGATTGAATTATGTTGTTCTTATCTTTCGGTTAAGATTTTTATTCCCTCGGTTAACTTGCATGCAATAATTGTGGAATTATCAACAATTTTAAAGCTTTTTAAGTGCATCTAAGCCTAATTTTTGGTTATGATAGTGGAGATATTTGTTTACATTTGAAGCTTAGCAGAATAGTGGATTTATTGCCAATCTAGAGAAACTAAGCTTCGCAACAACAAAGTAACATCTTCTTTTATTACTATGAATTGAATTATGCTTGATCCATTCTGGAATTATCATTTAAGTTATTAGCAGGTTTTTGCATACAAATCGTAGTTTTAATTGAAAAAACTGTTTTTTTAATTGTTTTAACTGCACTTGGTGTTTTATGTTTTTCTATATCTTTAAATTTTTAATGAAAATACTTGCAACTTTTATGCATTTTTGCCTTATCATGAAGTGAGAACTGAGTTAATTAGTAGCGCATGCTCATTAGGTAAGCGGCATTGAATCATCTGTTAAAAACTGTTCTTTTTTTATTTGTTTAATTTCTTTTATACATCGTTTTAGATTTATTATAGTAGTTGAATAGAACCTGTGGTAATTCTTCAGATGCTATAAGTTTTCCTCACTCTGAGTTATAAAAATGAATGAGATGTAACCTGTTAAGTGAGCCTAGCACCGAAGTGTAGCTATGGTAAATAAATATAGTGAACTTTAAAGAGTGCATTTATTCTATTGTGGTTTATGCGCTATCGACGAAGTAGATATAATCCAAAATTCGTTAACTGTTAATTCAATATGTTTAAATGAAATACAACAAAATTGCGCATAATTTAATATTCCGTACAAGGAAGTCATGTGGTGTACACATCAGATTTCTTTATTTTACAGTCAATTAAAAGAAAATTGAATTTAATAGCTCTTCATGACCACAAATCACTGTTGTAAAGTTTAATTAAACAAAAATCTGTAAACCCAAGAATGAATGAATCCATTTTATACCTACTGGGAAAACATTTTATACCAATTATTCCAATGGGGAAAATAGTTTTAACACTCAACATTTCAGTTGATAAACTGCCTTCACAAACAAAATCATGAATCAAGGTTTCACTGCAATTATTTATAAATTAAAATTAAGATGACAGCATAAAGCTCAATCTGGCCTCTATTCAACAAAACAATTAAAAACTTCGAGACTGAGAAGTCAGATGGTTTTGTGTCTTCACATATGACAGACTGTTTTTCCTTCAATAAACTTTACCTCATACATCTCACACATTCTTAACAATATCTGGAAAGCAATAATTTGGCCATTCTATTTTACATGACGGTTAACTACGTATTTAAAAAAAAAAAAAAAAACACTTGGACAATATTAATACAGACTTGTCAGAAATTCGGCAATTTTGGATTTGGGAATTTTCCAGACTTTAGATCATTAGTTTAAATCTAGCAAAACATTGTAGAAGTTAAAAATTTGAAACAGTTGTTTACAAAATAGAAATGAAGCCTCAATATGGATTTGTTTGTTTTATTAAGCATTTCTTTCAATGTAATTGCTTCATTTATTGTGCTAATACTTTCTGTTTAATTTTATAAATACACATTTCTTGTTCAGTTACAAAGCTCAAATTCTGTAATTAAAATGTCAAAAATTCTGTTAAATTAAACTGTCAATTGAAATTTTTTGTTCTCAAAAACCTCTCTGTCACTTTTTTCACTATTGGTCATGATATTATCTGGAATTGGTACTGTACTATAGATTTTGCCATGGAATAATTCTGTCATATCATCTTCCTTTATTACCATTTTTCTACATTTCTTCACAAATCCCATTAAATGGAAAATTTAGCTTTTTGTTTGTAATATAAAAAAAGCTTCAGATTTGCAGCTATAAGCTCAGCAAGCATGTGCATTACACTGTTCGTGATGCATCATGAGAGTGGCAACTAAACACATTGTTATGCTAAAATTTTCTTGCTCCTATCGCACACTGAGAAAGTTAGACCTGTATTATATTAGTTTTGCTTATTTATTATACTTACCTCTATTTCTTGCATATGCTGAAATTACCTCTATTTCTTGCATATGCCACCTGAAAATATTAATTTATTTTCATTGAGGCTTATCTCAGTCCCAATGAAAATAAATTAACACATTCAGGTGGTATTTTCCCATTACGCACCTGCCATGCATTTTCACACTTTTTTTTTTTTTAATCATGAACAAATTCCAGTTATAAGTATAATTTATAGATGGCAAAACACACACACTGTATGGTAAGTGATGGCCAATATATTATCACATACCATGTGCCATAAAACATAGCAGGTGCATAACAGAAAAGCATACTTAGGCTTATTGAAAAAACAAATCAGTTAATTCTTAATTCAAACAACATTAACTGGCCTATAAATGTCATTTACTAAATCTATTTTTCGAAATTCTATTAAATTTCTTATCATCAACAATAACTTCATAATGCAATTGGCTGAAGTCTGTAATCGTTGCTGAGCGAACACAAAAGGTTACTATACTCTTTGGTGTTTAGTTACCAATACTTAAAACAAAAACTCTTTAAGACATCATATCCTGAATCATTTCTCAAGTTGCCCAGAGTTGACAGATGGTGATGAAAGCAAAAAATAAAAAAATGATTTGTCAGGTTGGCGCAAGGGTTAAATGATATTCAGTAACCCTAAAAATAAGCAATAAACTTTGATTGAGTGTTTTGGTTTGAGAAAAATGCCAAGCAATAAGGCAGCTACAAAACTGAATATTGATTATACAGATTTATGCTAGTAAATGATTGTGTTTCTTCAGCATGGAGGTGTTTTACTTAGTGTCAAAGTAAAATTAAAAATCCCACCCCTCACGCTTTATTATGAAAAAATGCTGTGCATGCATGAAGCATGAAGCATTAAGCATATGCTACTCTCAGAATCTAATTATTTCTCCCATTTTGCAAAAAAATTTCTTAAAAAAAATAATAAAAATAAAAAATTGCTGGTGGTTAGGAAGTTTGGATATTAGATCATTCTGGATATTGGATGTCCAGATATCAGACTTTATATATTTGTGACACAACTGTAGAGAAATTTGATTATTTTTGGTTAATCTCTCAACATATTATTTTCCAAACTTTCAACATAATCTGACTGTACTTTTATTGAATCAGTGTTTGAACATTAATCCTGCAAAGCCATTATGATTCAAATAACATAAGTGGCACTAAGCAAACACACTTAAGTAAAGTTACAAACACTTATTTACATAGTTTTAAAAACTTAATCTAATTTTTAATACAAGGAATCTCAATTCAATTTTAAAATACTTATTTCTCATACCAGTGGCACCATAGTAATTCCCAATAACATAGATAATGAAATTGCTTCCATTCTTCTTGAACTTCAATGGAGCGCTTAAAGGTTTCTATTGCCTAAAAATTAATAAGATCATAGTAAAACCCAACTTTCCAAGATATAATTAATGAAACCTTTAGAAAAGCAAAATTCTTACTTCATCAACTTGTCCTTTCAACTGCTTTATACGTCCAGACAAAAATATGAACAAAGCAGCCTAGTAAAATGAATGTAGCAATTAGCATTTAGTAGAACAACGTATAAAATTAAATTGCAAGTATTTAAAGCCACAAAACTTTCTATATCCACATTATACAGATGACAAAAAAACATATATGCATGGAGATTGTGGAAAATGTAAAGTGCATACAAATACAGAATCACTAAATACCAAACACATTTATGCATTTTTCTTTTGGGAAGTTAACTCTGTGTAATAATTTAATAAATAAACATACATATTAAAGAAGCAACAATTTAAAAAATATCACATAAACCTTTATTCTTAATATGTTGCAAATCTTAATTATTAATAAGTAACATTAATAAATGTTTTCTAATGCATACTTAATATTACAAACACATACATAATTCTTACCTCTGGGTACCTCACAAGCATGTCTTTCACAATTTTTTCAGAGGCATCAATATCTCCATCACCACAGCCTAATATTAAAAATCAAGCAATCACTTGAAAAGCCAATTCAGATTAATAATACTGAAACAATCTTCAATAATAAAACACAGATGATTACACAATAGATGCATAATTTATTAACTTAAAAGATTACCTTAATTTAAAACTATTAAAGCAATGATAATCATTTTGCACAATAATTATTCTAAATTTTAATTATAACAGTGCCAAAAAATCAGACATTACTGAATTTGATTTTATTATAAATTACAATAATAAAACGTTTTCAAAATCAAGATACAGATAATTTGATTTAATTTCTTAATATGTCTAATGAGTCAAAACAATTTTACTTGACCAAAGGAAGATCAATATAGGTAATGCATGGCGTTTTGATTGTCTATAGTTTTACATAACCACAAATACTATCACAAAGGATACCTAGTACATGCCATAGGTCATCAGATATGATTATATGTACATGCTACTCATTTAGAACTGTACAGCATCTAGCACATTTAAGTACTACTTTGAGAACAAAGAATAATACTTGAGAGCATACATAAAGTTCATATGTCCACAATGAAATTCAGTTTCTTGGAAAATGCAAGAAATTTTTTATGACCTTTACCCTGTAATGAAGAGCTGAAATCATCATGAAAAGCTCAATATGTGTGTCCAAAGTCATATGTCATAAAAGGTTTGGACAGAATAGAACAAAATTTGAAACTGTAAGTAATCCATCTTTTACCAGGAAAGAGCTTTTTTTAGCCTACCCTATCACCACACCTAATGATCATTGAGTAGCAAAAAAGAAAGTCACAAGAATCAACAATCAAGTCATTCAAATTAAAACTGGTTTTAAAAGAATTGTCAAAAATAAATACATCTATGAAGATATAAAAAGAAGTAGTTTTAAATGTCTGTTTTTAAAGTTCATGGTATATATATCCTTACATCATGAATAATTTATGTTGCTGATACCCTTTGTTACAGAAAATACTAATTATTTATTTTTAGTGTGCCAAGGACAGCAGGTTTTATGATTAATAACATACAACATCAGATATAATACACGAAAATAAGCACATAAAATTTTGCTCACTTATCTAATAAAAAAATGACTGTTACTTTACATCTACAGTAACTGAAATCTAAACATTTACTGAGT
>KK114037.1:183229-198234 GCA_000611955.2 Stegodyphus mimosarum | reverse complement strand
TCGGTGGAACATTTAAAGCTCAAAAGTGAGAAGACAAGGTGCTGTCTTTTACACGGTCAAGAAGGCAGAAAAAGAAGATGGAAGCAGCTACTGTAATAAGATTGGCGATAGAAAACACGTTGTCCGAAGATCAACTGGAAGGAAAGACAAACCTTACCTAATTCCTTATTAACTACTTTCCTTTATCTTTATAGATTTAGTCAGTTGATTCATGCATAGATGTGTTCAATAGAATTAAAAAAAAGTGGTGCACATTTTGGAACTAGTAAAACTTATATTAATACCTATTTGGTAATATCAAGATCTTATGTAATTGGTTATAAAATAGAGAAAAGTTAAATAAATGATGAAATTTCTTAATCGTCACATGGTGCAACTGGTTTAAAAATGAAAATTTATATTTTGGAACTGACCTTTGCATATAATTCTGTTACAGCTTATGGAGACTAACTTATGTAATTCTTGAAGTAATATTTAGTTGTAGAAAATTATATCTTTAAATAATTCTGGTGATATCTGGTTTTATAATTTTACAGTGGTAAACTACTAATGCTTATTCCTGTGACTGCAAACTTTTGTTGAAAACATGCTTGTTGAATTTCTCTTGTTAATATGTCCACGGTGTCAACAGGTTTTTATAATTTTCACTAGATATTAACTGAAATTGTATTTTCAGAGTTCTGTTACATGTAATAATTTTGAGTATGAAAAAATTATCTTTGAAGTGGGGCCCACTTATTCCCATATGTAAAAAGGTATGTTATCTGTTTACTATTACTTAATGAGTCCTGCTACTCTAAAAGCTGTAAGCAGATTCTGTAAAATCTATTTTGCTTTCTTATTAAAAAATAACTGAATATGTTTACTTAACTAAACAAACCTATACTTTTAATAGCTTAATTTATACAAACCTATACTGGGCTATTTGTTAGGTTATAAAGAAAAATTTCTTTAATCACACAATGCATGATTGTTAATTAAATTATATGTTATGGACACTTTTACTCTCTGGTTTACCAAAAACTGACGTATTGTTTGATATGATTGGATGCCTTCATTAAATTTTAAAATACTGTGTAGTATGTTTATAATAAAAACGAATTTCTTATGATGATTGTATTGTGGCATTATGCTTATCCATTATATACACTAAAACACACTTTTTGGTGATGATACATATTAATAGTGTTAAAAGTTCTATAATGCCACTGTAAACCTCTCATACACTAATTTTTTAGGTTTTCTAAAATTCTAAATTACTCTAGTTACTTGAACTTTCCAGTTAGTTGAATGGCAGATCGTTGGGTTTTTATAGTAGTCTTATGTGTTTTTAAGCATTAAGTTAGAAATTATGGAGTTCCTCTTTTACTTTATCTGTTTCAGTATTTCAGTGATGTGATACTTTTATATTGTTCCCACATTTATCAACAAAAATATTCTCACTAACTAAGGTTATTTTGGAGATGAAATTTTTTCTCCTGGATAATTTAACATAATGCAAATAAATCTAAACCACAAATACCTTGCATGTTTCTGATACAAGACATACCAATGTATAAATGATTGCAGGAAACTGTATTTTGTTTTAAAGTTCATTATTATAATATTAAAGAAGTCCTTAATTATTATCAGTCTATTTCTGTTCTGCACGATAAGTTTTATTTTAAAATAGAATGTAACAGAAATGCAATGAATACTTAAAACATTTAGCATGTATTCCATTAATATATATATATATATTATATCATTGTTGTAACAGTATCAGCCACCGAACAAAAATAATCTCACGAAAGAGACAATATAGCAAAAATGTTGGGACACTATGTTTTAAAAGATTTGGTACTATTTTTTTCCAGTACCTAATGATTTATGCCTTCTAAAAACAGAAAGGCTTGGGAGGGGGGAATACACAACCTTTTACTAATAATAACAGAGACAAATGGCTGTAAATGATCCAAATATGCATAAAAATACTCATAAATTAAGAGATAAAAGATAAAGCAGGAAATTTACGTACTCGATTACCAGAAAACCCAATAAATTCTAGAAGTTTCAAAACTTTTGTTGGCAACTGTGATATCATCTAAAAATAATAAATTAATTAAAATTACTGCTTTATAACAAATTAAAAGAAAAATTCATTAACATCACAGTAATTAAAAATACAGGTAATTTTTTATAACAAAGGTATAATTTAATAATTAAAAACTTTTTTATTAAAAATATTACCAGATTAAAGGCACCAACACCCATTCGAACACCACTTTCAAAGTGCTTCTTACGTAACTCATTGCCCCATTTTCTTGTCTCTAAAATATGCATACATTCTCTAAAAGAAAAAAATCACATATTTGAGCTTTATATACAAACAAAAATACCACATGTTCCCCTAAATCTTCCTTCTTACAGAACTTCCACTACAAACAAATTTAAAAATAAAAATTTTCATACATATATATTTAGTCAACTGAAGTAAAGGATGTCATTATTACACTTATATTATTAACGAAATTTTATTTATTAAGGAATTTTATCATACATTTAAAGCTAACTTGAAATCTTCTTTGAGGCAGAAATGAATGCATAAAAAATAAGATAATGAAAATTGAATCAGATAATGAGAATCAGACATGAAGAATTTTTAGTACAACTCATAAATTGCTGAAAGTAAAGTTTTCACATTTCAGTATGATAATTTACCGTGAAATATTTAAAATAGAACACAACAATGTAAATATGCTATGCAGTATTCAAATGAGGAAAAATAATATGAGTAAATTTATGAGGCTATAGATTTTAATATCACTCTGAGAAAGCATAAAAAGAAATCTGAAGAAATAAATGGGTCATCAAGAAAGTTTTGCAGTTTTTGATGATAAATATAAATTAAGTAGTATAAAAACATCAGAAAATTTCCTTACAATCACACATGCACAACATATTGCTATTCATATAAGCTTTCACTTCACTTATTCATGGTGTTTATTGCTATGGTCAAAAGTCTGTCATTGATTTTTAAACTACTTCCTGATAAGTTATCAAATTCAAATTTTGTATACACACTTTTGTGAATGATATGATATGGTCTAGTGATTTTTTTAGAATTCAAATTAGACTTTTTTTTTAATTTAGTGTTGAAATGATTTTTTTCACATATCTCCATTTAATGAACAAACTGAAAATCATAGATTTACTGTTTGCATTATCAGATAAAGAAAAAAAAATCTTTTAAATGAAACATTTTTGTGCAATTTCTTATTTTTCATAATATTAAGAATTTGTAATATTATGTTAAAAAAATTTCACTTCTGAAATATTTTATTAATTTCCAAGTTTTTAGTTAAAAAATATGCAAAGACCTATTTCAGTGCAGCAGCATAGTTAATGGCATATGCACAGCTATGCACATTAAAAAAAAATTGCCCTTTGGATAAGAGGCATGTTAGATAAAGCTTACATGCCTCTTATCCAAAAAAGCATGTTATATAAAGCTTACACTTCATTTAGAAGTGAAACTGACCTATCCATTTTACATTTGTAGCCTAACATTTTGATAAAGAAACATATTTACATCATCCTACCTTAAATTATGTTAGTTTGGCTATATAATAGTCCTTCTAGCAGAAAATACATAAAAGTTCATGTATGTGTGTGTGGCGGGGACTTCATGTATGTGTGTGTGTGGGGGGGGGACTTCTTGCCTTCTATATAAGCCTTTAAAATAAATAAATAAATAAACACTGGCTAATATTCTATGTGAGGTAGTGTTATATTCAGACCATTATAATATGCATCAAAGATATCTATTTATTATTATCATTATTATTTGTACCTTAAACCTCAAATATTTAATTTTAATCAATTTTAACAGCAAATGCAGACATACACATTTTTATTTTATTTTAAACTGATATCCATTTAAAATAGGAGAAATTATGCATCAAGGAATAAAATAACCACTGAAACACAATATTTCCATTCTAAAATATTCCAACTTTTGGGATACATCATGTGATATACAGGTGCTAATACTCACTTATATGAATGATAACATGTCCTTATTCTTAAACTTCCACGAACAAAATTAACTAAACTTTGGTCTTCAACAAAAGTCAAAATTGCAGTTAACAGTAAGCATTCAGCATAACATAACTCTGCATGGACTTCCTCTAAAACAACAAAAAGCAAAAATATAATTAATTATCTCAGAATATGAGAGTATCATATCAAATTAAATCTGTAACTGCTCATTATATATAACAGGGGTAAGCAAACCTCATGTTAGTAAGAGCCATATGTTGAAATTCAGGAAAGTTCGAGAACTGCAACTAGATTTTCGAAAAGCCACAAGTACATATTAATTTCATTTTAATAGGAAGAGATTTCAAATGGAAAGAAACAACTGATTCTAAACAGTTATTCAGTGACAGTTTGTCTTCAGCACATGATAACTTTCTTTTGGATATTAAAGTAGTTTTAGTTTACCATATTTTTTATGTATATTTTATTTGCATAATAGCCACACCACTTGCCTGCAAGAGCCGTGTTTCGTAAGCCACACCATGGCCACCCCTGATATATAATAATCCAAAGCCTTATTTTTCCTTTCACACAAGACAGAAATTTATGTTTAAGTTCAACATATGACATAATTTTAAAGCAATTATAACCATGTCAAATTTTTTATTATTGAGAGAAAATAATAAAGGGAAATATTAAATAAGACAAATATAATAGACAAGCTTACAAAGCTTATAAGCTTTATCCAATATTTAAGCATTCTGCTAGTATTCACATTTTTAAATGAGGGGGAACAAAGATGGAAGATGATTAAATAATATTTTACTCTCAGTATACATGATAATTATCATCAACATATTCAATATCACAACAGCTAATTTAATTACTTCTGAAACTTTCTTTTGTTATTAAGTTTTCATTTTTCTGGAATTTTTTTAAAATTAATTTTGAGATCTATGCTTTTAGTTTGGACATACAAATTCAAATTCAATTTCTTTTCCATTTACACTTAATTTTTTAAATTACACAATCAGAGAATAAAATATAAATTCATTCTTTTTACCAAAGTGGAGGCATACTAATGAAAACACAGCTTTCTAAGCCTTCCGAAACACAACTCAGTTGTTTGGTCCTATACAGAAGCCAATAAATATCAATCATTCAATCACTTATTTTTCCATATTCACAACTCAAAGATTTTATCTTAATAGAGAAAAATAGATGAAATAACAAAATATTCAAGATATAGCCACATAACAGACCAAAGCACAAAGCTAATTTTATTAATTAAAAAAAACATTCACACCTTTCTTAGATGAGCATGGTGTACATCTTTCTAAATTCGTATACAACATGTGAGAAATGTACGTAATGTAAATAAGTAATTCATTCTGTTTTATATTCAGTTTTTACAAACTGTAAGCGATTTTCATATGTTTCATGACAGAATTAATTCTTAAAAAACATCTCTGAAATAAGAAAGAAAATTTATTTTTCATTTATCATGCAAAATAATTAATTACCTTCAGAATATAAATTGTAATCAGGTCGGCGTATCATTTTTGACACAGTATGCTTTTTCCGTTTTCGCTGGCAAACATCCACTGCTTGCCGAAGAGCTTCTGCAGCTTTTTCTATTTCTTTCTGAAAATGTTCAGAAAATTTGTATTAGAAAAACATGAATACTAACAGAAAGCAGAGCTTTTGTTTAAAGATTTTGCAAGGAAATATTTATTGAAGACCATTAAACAATATTTTAAATATTATGAATTTTTTTATTTTAGTTACGAAAACTTAAACTCTGATACATTAATAGTCATGCCAGAATTTTTATATTTTAATAATACAATAATTACTTTTGATAATTATTCATACATAGCTGTTGGAATATTTAACTTTGATCTTTATTTGTTGCAATCTTTTCATATTCTGATTACAGTTACCTTTAACTTTCATTATAAATTTGGTGATTTGTACTGAGTACTTAAGCATATGATTCATACAGAGTTCTCTATTCCTAAAAAACAAAAACAGGTTTCCAAAAGAAAATTTGCACATTTCTGAAAGGTTATCTCTAGTAATTCAATGTTAGTGGAGAAAATCTTTGAGTTTTTCTGAAGATTTAGAACTAGAATTTTACCACAACATGCATACTTCTAAGATAAGAATACTGGGGGAAAAATTATAGAATGAAGAAGCACAAATGAAGAGAGAAGAGAAGAAGAAATGTTAAGAACCAAGAAATGTTACTTAAAAGTATTAAATCTTACTTAACATTTCTTAGTGTATCAAACATTATTATTTATAAAATATTCAAAGATGCTACGTGTTCTTTAACTACACTATGCTCAGAGGCCTAATACACACTTATCTGATTAAAAAAAAAAAAAAGTAGTCATTACCATTCCATCACTTTTTTTGCACATCTTATAACAACGAACTGGTATTAGAATTATTCACTCCTTTATGCTTTTTTGAAGCAAACTTCAAGATCAGGCATCAAATGAAACTAATAATGATTCATTACTTTTTAAGAATGATTTATAAAGGAATTTTTAAACTATTGAAACAATCAACTATTAAGTTTCTTACATATGAATATTATACTTTGATTTTAATAATAAATTATAATTAATTACTTTCATCATTAACGGCAAAATTAATGAACCACATACTTATAAGCATGATACTATTTGAAGAACATTATATTTGATAATACATTTTATAATAAAATATTCTTGAAATTTTTACTATAGTTCAATAACCATCTACATGTAATCAGTATTTTCTGATTATCCATACTTTCAAGCCAGTCTGCTTACAACTTAATGAACAGATGAAATTTTTTTAATGATTTTTATGGTTAATAGGTATTGTTGCATTCATAAATGATAACAGAAAGAGACTACATAAAATAAATTTTATGAGAAGAAACAAAAATCCGTTCTTATGTGTTAATGGAGGAAAAGCAGCAATTTCACAAAAAAAAGAGTGAATAGTTGCCAACTTTCTTGACATAACACAAAGTTAGACATTGCTAAATTTTGTTGTTGTTACTGATTCTAACTGGTTAGCCATTGGGCTAAACTAGATCCACGTGTCCAAGAGCCATCAGTATTGTCAATATGATAGAAGGTCTTTTCAATAAGTCCTTTTTTACAAGTCCCAAACAAGTGGAAAGATATCCAGGAGTGAAATAATCAGTATTACAGTTCCTACAGATGGGGTAGATCTTATTTCCCTGGTCAAATTTAAGGGACTTCAAATGTCCACTTAGAAGCCTCATTAAAGTAGTCTGCTGAACACGATTACCTGCAAAAGCAATAGCACTTCCTGGCTGTCCTATTTTCAATTATGAGCCAAAGGAGAATGCCAGGAAGAGACAGTAGTAGTATTAACTCGAACAGATCTCCAAAAAGATTAGGGTGCAGTGTTCAGAGTCATTGAAATACCTTCTTTAGCCAGGGCACCAGTCATTTCATTACTGAGTCCAGTATGCGAAGGGATGCACTGCAGATGTACATCATGATGGGAAGAGAATTTCTGCAGTAAAGCCAAAAATAGAGAGTGAAGTGACCAATACAAGCCCAATTTTGCATATGCACAGGAGAACTGTGAGTGTCAATCAAAATCCAGATATCTTTGTAGTCAGTGCAAGTGTATGCAGCCTCAGTTGCTACTGCCATCAGTGAAAATATGAAGGGCATTAGAGGGAATGCCATTTAAAGTTTCCAATGCAATTTGCTGAAGATAATCTGGTAAATCCTTTTTTTGTTTTTTTATTTTCACACAGTTTAAGACTGTGTGAAAATAGAGGTCAGGAAGTCCTTCCAATGGGTTGAAAGTAAGCTTCAGTGACTATCTCTCAACAGTTGCATCTATTAAATCCATGAGATAAGCCAAAGAAAAAGGGCTGTTTCTTTTCAATCTCTGATTAGAAACACAATCATGAAAAGGTACAGTTATACGTACTATAACTGTATAGTTTAACAGTTTAGCTTTGTATCTCAAATTCAGTGGTTGTATATCACATTTAAAGAGGGCTATTTCAGCCAGGTATTAGTTGCCTCAACGTAGTGAGGGGGTGACAATGGGCAGAATATGCTAAGTATATTGAGAGTTTCTGCTGGTAGGCCACCCTAGGTGTGAAGGCCCAGCTAAAACTGGTAGGTGAAGCCAGAGTGAAATCAGTCATTTACCTTTTGGTGCTCCATGTCTCTTGATGAACAGTAGATATAACACTCTCCTTTTTTCATGAACCAAATGTCCAGTTACTATATTTTATGAATGCCTATAAGCCAGTTTTAAGAAATTTTTTTTAAAAAATTTATACAGGGTGCAGCAAAGAACTCTCCAGTTTGGGAAGATAATAAAATCCAAATCAAATAAGACCATGAAAATTTTCTTTTTATTCCTTGAGAGGACATACAATGCCATTTTACATCCATTTTTTTTGTTTGTTTTATTTTGAACAAAATGTCACACAAGTGGTGGCTTCCATTTTTTATGCACTAATTTAACCTTCCTCAATATTTGTCTCAGAGTCATTTTGAACGTAACGGCAGCAACTTCCTCTTATATTACCTTCTTCAGAAATTTAAAATTAAATACCCAATGGTAATTTTTTTTTTGAATAAGTTTTTATTAACTAAGTGCAGAGTCAATGCAAAAGGTAAACTGCTTGCTATTGGCAATCTGTTATTGTGAGTACACTGTTCTACAATGAAAGAAAAATTTTCTTCTGACCAAGCTATGGTCTATTCTGAGAAAGCACACTAAGTCACTCTTCAATGGTATGCTTCCCATTATTGTTCTCCTTCTGAAGCATAGCTATGCTACTCTGAAATTGGGGAGTTCATTCTGCCCCATCCTGTAGTTCAACATGAGTTTTCATTAAATAAATCTACCAAACAAAGAAGGTGATGCTATTAGTTTCTTTCAAGAGTACAACTGCAATTATCAATATTCCAATTTGTATGAAATGAAATTTTACTCGAATCAATCGAAGACTGTATGGTGATTTTCGAAAGATATGGAATTGGTGAGAATGCAAGTCAGCAACTGCTTTGCAGCAAGTAGATAGTCATTTGTTGCTGCCAATAGATTCATCAAATGCTCATCTAAGGAAATGACATCAATAAAATTTTTTCATAGAAGAACTCAAAATGGCTAATACTACTGTTATAGACTAGAACAAATATTTGAGAGAAATATTTGTCTACAAGATGCAAAATCGTGAAAATAAAAAATAAATATAAATAAATAAATAAAATAAAAAATATAAGTGTGAAGATTCAATCATAAAGACTGATGAAAAATTATTCTGAGGAAGAAAAAATAATACTGGCCGTGTTCTGCTGCCTCAATGGATTTTTGGTGATATTTGCCGGGAGACTAAAACCTTTCTTGTTACCTAGGCTGACTGAAATGCCATGATTTCGTTAAATGCAATTAAAGAAAATATCACAAAAGGAATGACCATTTATTTTGACTTCTGGGCCATCTATAGCACAGAAGAATTCTTTATTATTCTTTTTGAGATGTTACATAATTTAGTACTTCAAAGTTTTTGACAAAGCTTTTATACTTCCTCTTCTGCTGTGGCATACTGCTATAAAACAAAGCAGAATAACTCCAAAAAATCTTGCAAAAATATGGAATATTTCAGAGAAAAATAAGACTCTGCTTATGATTTACGAATGCTGTCATCCCAAATTCTGAAACTGTAAACATGAAAAGGGAAAGACAGAGAAAATTAGATCCTTAATACAATGAACTTTGAACGAGATTACAGTTTAAGCCTTCAGAGGGATCAAACGTGATACTTCTTCCTACCCTTTCAGCTTGGGAAGTGGGAAAAATGCTCCAGCCTCTAAAGTGGACATCCTCGTCTTTCAAACAGGTCATATAATATATGGCCATAATATATTAAATAAACATAATAATATAGCCATAATATACTTCAAACAGGCCATAATATATTAAACTATATCATAATGGCCATAAAATATGCTAAATATACACAACAATTCTACTATATGTTAAAACCAGGAGAATGCATAATCAAATAATACATTACCATAAATAAATAAACATATTCCTTTCTCCAAAAACCATAGAAACAGTAAAACTACAACCATTAGTTTAAACAAACCAAAGGCACAATAATATTTATTGAATGAATAATACTTATTTTGTTGACATAAAAAATAGGTACTTACATATTCACACAACCACCTTAGTAGAATTTGCCAAATTTTCAGAATGTGCCAAAGTCTGATAACCATGTGTATAAACATTCTTCCTGCAACCATTCTTATAACAATCCTTCAGTCATGCAACACCACCATTTTTGTATGCATTCTTTTTTATTCTATTCCGACACTTTTCATAAACAAATTGTGGTATTTTTGCCTTGAATTTAGTTTTAAAATATGAACTTGTGGAATTTGTCAGCAATTGAAGAAACTCAGTTAAAATTTCTGCAAGAATACAGAATTTTACTAAAAAGTTTCTAAATGGAACAACGAGGAAATGTATTTCCTGGATAGACACTGAGGATTGGAAGAAATTGAGTTTCAGTAATTTTCTAATGTTTTTTTAAATGAAAACAGATCACTGTGTACTTCAGGAGAAGAATAGCACAAAAAAAAAAAAGATTTGAAGAAGAATTAAGTGTTTCATTTCTTTAATGTATCAAGTAATCCTTATTTATCCATAAAAATTTATATTTTAAATTGCTAAAGTATATTTTCTTTTCCTATGTTGATAATGCTTTCTGGCTTAGATAAATAGTTATAGTTTGGGTAGCTTTCTAAAAAAAAAAAGGGTGTGAAAATCACTAACTCACACCCAATAAGTAACTTTTACCTTCTCATCTGTAAAAAATTGCCAAACTGCACTAAGGTGGTTGTGTTATTACATAAGTACCCTAAAATAATAGTTACATACACTTTCCATTGTCAAAAGTGCTTGCATGAACAGCATAGTACCTTTGCCAAGTGCATGGTATGTACTGACATGTGACCTATAAGGAAAATGTATACATGAAATATATATATATATACATATGTATGTAATGAGAAATACATTTCAAAATTCAATAATAAATTCACTCCATTTAAAGAATGCTTAGTAACTTATTTTATTAAGAAGAGACAAAACGTAAAACAGTTTAAATAATCTGAAAAGTGCAATACAAATTTTTAAAATAATATTTTGACTAAGAGATTTTGTAAAAATTCACTAATGCCTAAAATTTAATTTTAACACAAATAAGATAATATTGATCTGCAGACATATTTTATTATTTTGTGTTGTCAATTTTACTTAATTAAAAAATATATTAATGAAAATATGAAAGTTATGCAGAATTTTTTAACATTATAAAATCTCAATTAGAATTACCTTTCCAGTGAATCAACAGGAGCTGCATTTTAAATACATAGTAAAGCACTCAGAAAGTAACAAGTGCTTCTAAAAACATAAACAGACATTGACACTGGTAATTATAATAGCAGTCTGAGATGACTGACCATTCAATACATTAATACAACTTTTTAATTTAGTGAAATTAGGAATTTTTATCATGGTAATACACATTGACCAAAATTCTTAATTTCCCTATCAAACTAACAGCTTTCTGCTCCATGTAAATCAAAAGACTACATTTTCTGCCACTTACTTCTGCAGAAAAATTATTTTTAAAGTATAAAGTAGTAAATTATTAAATTCAATACGGTTTATTTGCTAGTTTGTTTAACATACGGCAAAGCACATAAGGGTTCACTGTATTTATCACACATTATGTTAGCTATTATATTTACCACTGGAACATGCATGTTCACAAAAAGTCTTGTCTTCTATTTATTAGGGAAAAACCTCTCTTAATTATATATTAATTTATAAAAATAAAAGCATCCTGAAAATAATTATTGTGAATGCATATGTAAAAACCAAATGTCACTGTACATTATGAAAGTGAAGAAATCATGCAGAGAATTTACATTATGAAAATGTTTTGATTCCTATTATTAAATAGGAATCAAAAATTTTTTATAATGTAAAGAACTGGTTTTAATTTTTTTATTTTAACTTTTCTTAATTTTTATTTCAACCAGTACAAGAAATTAGCAAAATAAAAAAACCTTCACCAAAACTTGTATTGAATTTTGGAACAAAATACCCACTGTCTCCAGCTAAATGATTTGGCAGAGTTTTAAAACATGCATTATAACACGATGAACATTATTATGTTTCTTAAGTTTAAAATGTTTTATTTTCTCCCCCTCGTCATAAGTTGATACATGGGCATTTAAGAATACAAGCATTTGCTGTAATATTTCACTTAATTAGAGATGCCATTTTTTGAAATAGACCAGAATTTCTTATTGCTACTATTTCCTATTCATTAACATTTCAAAAGTGATCAGTACTGTTTTTTAAATTATAAAGAAGTAATGGTTCTAAAGATCCCCTCTCAAGTGCAAATCTCTCCACTAAAGTCCAGAATTTTCCAAAACTGTCGATAGCCATACAGAAAGGTTTCATTGAATTTTTAAAAGTATACTCATCCTTCTCAGATATTAGTTTATTATTTTTTTCCCATGCAAAAGCAGTATTTGATGGTCTTCCTTTCATACAAATAAGTTTAGAAATATTAATTAAATGATTTCATTGCTTTTTAATTCCATAATAAATTTATTATTTTCCTTTGGAAAATAAAAACATACACTTAACACAAAACTCATTTATATACACCAGTTTTAAAACAGCCAATAATTTAAGTTCTAAAATGATGAGTTATGCCCAACACTTTTTTGGAATGTTTTAGATATGTTTTTCAACATTTTCATAAAAATCAATCTGTAAACAGAATATGTAATAACAACTCTCATTTGTAAAAAAGTACAAAAGAAATTCATACACAGAATCTATTACTTGGTTAAACCATAACATATGCAAAAACTGGAAAAATTTCACATTAAAAGCATAATTTAAAACAACAAAACTTAGAAAAAGTTTTAAAACATGCATATAGTATTTGAAGTCATAATTATAATGGAAACATTGTCTAGTTTAAATAAAAGTATTTCTTACCAGGCCATGAGGCTATCTAAAGCTGCAGCGAATTTGTTCTGGAAAAAAAGATCCAGAGCTTGCTTAGCCTCCTTGATGGACTCATCCAGGCTAGGAAGTCCATCACTATAAATAACGAAAAATTAAAAAAAAAAAAATTAACTTAATTATATGGAAACATAGCATTAGAAGCATAATATGATTTAACATAAGGAAATAAATAAAAAAAAATTACAAACTCATGTATAACAAATAAATTACCCTAAACATATTCAGTGAATGCTTAATTTTAAATATTAAATAATGAATAGGTATTTATTAGTTAGTGGAGTAGCTAGAATGGGGTAGGAGGTGGAGGCTGCCCAGGCAATACATTTTTAAGGGTTGCAGTTTTTGCATGAAACATTATTTCTTGGTCAGGGGCTAGTCAGGTGCATCATCGAGGAAGGTGAAGAATAATAAGATTCTACATTGCTATATGGAATTAAATGCTGAAGAAAAATATTCAAGGAAATCGCTAAGCGATTTCAACAGCCACATACTTTTCTTACTCCATCAAAACTTTCAAATGCCAAATACCAAGTAAATTGGGATCTTGGCAACAATAAGGAAGAAGTCCTCATTACGGAATAAGCATCTGAGAGTTTTAATTCTGTTATTGCCAGAACAGGAATATGGAAATGCAGTCTTTTTGAATTTTTCCAGTTCATTCTAAATACAGTCTCCAGAACAAAGTTCAAATAGTGCCAACTTTTCTCTTAATTGCTGTAAACATTGCTAGTTGTAAGAAGCATTTTCTAAATAAAAATCATATAGGAAGTATTTCAGAACTACAAATGTATATTTAACATTTAAGAAATCTTTCTTTACTGCATACATAACTGCAAGGAGCAATCAAATACACATCTATTACAAGCAAAGGAACAATAATAACATAAATATAAAATGTTCGATTTAAAGTTTTTCTACAAAAATACTAAAGTTTGGATTTATTTCAGTACTCTTCTGTTATCAGGACCGAATTAAAAAACATATGTATGTATGTGCACATATATACAAACATAATATACGCACATATGTACATACACATACGTACTTATATATATGCATACATGAACACATACATCCATACACACATTTCTCTACCGGTCCCAATAACAGAGGAGCACCTTTGTTTCTTCATATATCATCTTAATATTTTTTTTGTAATTATTTGTTTATATACCAAGGTGGGCAACAAATTTAAGAAGAACCCAGGCAGCAAAAGCTCTAGGTATGCCACTATTACATGTCTTACGGGCTACAAAAACATTGTAGCCCGTTAGAATCCAAATTATAAGGTATTTTCTTTAAGTAATACATTAATTTTTATATATATATATATAAATTCAATATAAAAGTAATCAAAAGTAAATTAATAAGCCCAAGACTTGCGCTAAAGCTTCAAATTAATAAACCAATAATTCACAATAAATTATAATGAGAAAACTTTCCATATACCATCTCCAAGGAACAGAAATTCAATTTAAAATCATTATTGAAAAAGTATTCGTCAGAATTTTAAAAATAGAATTTTTCTAGTCCTCCTTTGCTTTAAAAACACTTAACGAAAACCTTTAATTGTTTATATATATATATATATGAAAAATGAAATTAAAACCCAAAATTAACCAATCATAGCTTAGCTGTACTTCTTCATCGTACTAAGTATAAATACTCTTCGCAAGCAGTTACGTCACTTATTCCTTTCCCTAACTTCTGCTTCTTCCTACGCATTAAAATTATGACATATATATTAAGTATACATTCCTTAACATTTTTTTTCATTCATAATGAAAATTTTAAAGGATTTTTAGAAATATATGCTAATATACAAGCACATATAAGGTTATAAAAAAAAAAAAAAA